>MU225630.1:274424-285423 GCA_018584345.1 Thuja plicata | reverse complement strand
CCTTTTTCATGTGGAGGGTTCACATCTGAGAGGAAAGCATTCATTTTAGCACATATAATTTTGAGTGTTTATCATTTTGATGTTGACAATTACTTGCAGTATGATCCGTGCCACATCATTAAAGCAAGGTTTGTAGAGAATAAGAACTTTGCAAGTAGAATTCAACATGAAAGTAAACCCTTGCTAGAAATGTTAAAAATAAAGAATCTTGGGATGAGGTCAAATAAGTGATGGAGGAAACTGATGCTAAAAAAATTATTTCTCTAGAATAATTTTTGACACTAATTATGGAACTGTACCCATAGAGAACAACAGAGAAAGACATCCACATAAGGAGGTTCGATAATGTTTATAAAAGAGTTGATATTCCATCTACTAGAAAAACTATCCCATAATCTCTATTTAAATCTTGTATAGAAGCAAATTGGACTTCAAAAAAAATTAATATTTTTTGGTTTATGAGGAATAATCTAGGTGAACCAAAGACTAGTGCATATTTTGTATATATCCTAGAGGATTTTGTGTTTAGTGAATTATGGAATATAGAGAATACCTTTGAAGCATATACTGATAATGATAGTGATAATGAGATACCCTTAGGTTCCACTCCAACAACTAGTGCAGGCTTTGCAAAAAAGTCTATTTTGAGTGAGCCCATGAAAAAAACATAGACTTGAAGGGAAATCATACTAGGAAAAATGGGTTATGAAGGTGATGGTTTGGGGTCCAAAGAACAAGGCCCTTAGATACCATTTGTGGTAGAACCAAGAAAAACTAATGAACATTGATGCATTGGAATTGAATCAATCAGGAAATGTAATACGTATACACCTGAATTTTTTTTCGTTAGAGATTCAAATCCTAACACTCAGATTCAATCACAAATAGAATATATTGGTGAATCAAGTGCTAGTTCCATTGGTGGAATGGTATGGGTACTAGTATTAGCTGTGGTGAACAAGTGCAACAACAAGAAATCACTCACAAGAGGCAAATAATAGAAGATATTATACAGGATCCCTAAGATCAATGCATTATGAAGAAGCAAAATTTTATGACAATAATAAATAGTACAACTCAAACTCAATAAAGTTACACCACAAAGGTATTGTTTGCGGCTTTAGAATAAACCACTCAAAAGAGTCCAATAAATCCAACTGTAAGTGAGAGTGGGAAGGGATTAGGAATGGGTATTGCTAATCCTAAAAATGTAATAGTTAGAGACACAAACATAGCTAGAGGTTCCTACATCACAACAAGTGTTATTTCTCCATTCAAACATTCAATTGTGTTAGCAACTCCAGATTTTGATTATAATTCTTCCGTGGGTCAATTTAAATGGAGAGCACATAAAATGAAGAAGATAGAAAGACAACGATGAAGATTGCACGTACTGCAACTATAGAGGAACAACATACCTCAAATTGGATATTTCCCACACATGACCCAAATAAAGAAATGTAGTACATTTTTATTATGTGCCCAATATCAAACCAAAATAAACCATAGAATCAAATGGATTCCTCTTAATTTTAAATTATCACCATCCAAATGGATTTTCTTGGAGTTAAAAATTATATGGATAAAATTAATGTGTTAAAAAAGACCAACAAATTGGTTTACACATCATTTCTCAAGCTAGAGAGAGAGGGAGAGAAATAAGCTGAAGAGACAAATAGAAAACCTATAGGAAGACCTAGAAAATGAGAAAGAAAAGAAGAAAGTAGTAGATAACAAGAGCAGTGAATTACAGAAAAGGATAAAATTTTTTGCCTCTACATCTATAAGTACAGAGAACGAAGAGACACAGGTGGAAATAAAGCAAAGATTAGCCAAAAGCATAAAAAAATTGATGATGAAAGAGCCTCTATAGTAAAATTATACAAAAATATGGAGAATATCATTGCTTCAACAAAAAACTTACAAAACAAATTGGACCATGAGAAGGAAAGAGAAAAATAATGGGACGAAAAAGTGGAGGAAGAAAAAAAATAGTGTAAGACTAACACAAGAGCTACAAAATAAAAATATATATAATTAAATCTCCCAAGATAGATTGAATGAATTTGGGAAACAAACAATGAGGTATACAAGACAAAAAAAAATTGGGAGAAAATAATGCAGAGAACTAACCAGTTCTGTTAGTTGTTTGAATTGATTGGAAGTCTGATAGTACATTATGGGAAGCTCACTAAATACATTGCCTAGAATAGAAATGTGAATTCAAGAGAGAAAATTGCAAAACAAATTTTGCAAAGAATCTAAAAGCCAATGAAAAATATTTGGCATCCAACGGAATTCATGACCACATTGGTGCCTCAACAAAGGCATCATCTGTCATTCAAAAATGTATGTTCAACTATAGGAATCACATGAATATGTGGAAAAGGATACAAAAAGGATGGAAAAGCTACATGAAAAGGCACATAAATTTACAGATCTTGGTTTACCAAAGAGTGTTGACACAAAAAAACAATATATTGGAAATGATGTTTTCAAAAAGAAGATGGTGTATAAAATGAAGTCTGATTTGGACTAGTTTCCTAAGGACACAAGTGAGACAAACTTTATGGGTTTCATCAAACCATTAATAACCTTGAATGCTACTTTGGATGAAATATTGGTGTCAATTTCTTCTTCTAATTATGAGTTGCTGATAAATTTGCAAGTCACTTACTATATGTTACAACAAATTGGACTCCCATTAGATGGAGAGTGGAACACCCTACAAAAACAAATACAATGATGTATTTTATAGTTTGTATTCACAAATTCTTGTAGGTTTTCTATTTTTCTTTGTTTCTAATTTCAAGCATATTATAATTTGTACTCATGGCTTGAATTAACTTTGTTTTATGAATGTGTAATTACTATTAATTGGAGAATAGTGTGAGGATTTTGAACAGGAAAAATACAACAATTACTAATCCAATCTATGATGGTCACCTTCAAGCTTGAAATGAGTTCCTATAGAAAGACAAGTAATGAGTTGTATAGATTCTGATGAGCCAAGAGATTTTAGTGCTTTGGTCATTTGCAAAGGGTTCTAAAATTTAATGTTTGGTAAGTAGATGAAATAGAAATATTTTTGCATACTGAATCACACAAAGTTTTGTGTTGAATGAATTGTATAGTTATATTTTAAAAGAATCAATGAAAATCTCACCATGGATTTTTTCTCATTTTTTCTCTTTCTCTTATATGAATTTATCTGTTAAAAATAGATGAATTTTTCAGTAATTCCTTAAGGGGGAGTGTCAGAATAAGTCAAAAATGAGTCATCATGTCTCCTACATATGTGGCAAAGATTTTGAGTTACAAACAATGACTAACATTTGACTTGTCCTCCTTCTCATAGTTAGTGTCATTTCTTTGTAGCTAGTTGTTAGTTTTCATAACAAGATTCATAGGAAATATGTTCTCTACATATTTGTATAAATAAACATTTCTTTATCAATAAACATATTATGTTGTTTCTTATTTTCTCATTTTTTGATCTATGTTTGCTCTTTTATTATGTTATTTTCAATCTATAAATATAAATTTGGAAAATGAAATTGCATATCTATATTAAATGGCGTTGACAGAAACATAAAATGTCATCAACCACATTTAGGATTTTGTAATATGAATAAGAAATACAGTAATAAATACCTAGTAACCCCTAGTGCTAAATCTCTTAAACTTGCCAAATCATCTCATCATATTCTAGGATGACTTAGGTCACATTCTTAAGAGCAAAATCAGAAGCATTGGATATGTTTAAGACATTTAAGAATAATATATGTATAAATAACTAGTAGTTGCACATTATTTAATGCATGCAATGAACCATAGATAGGAAGTATTATGAGAAAAGGGTGGCAAATGCAATATTGAAGGATTTAGAATGGTATGACATCTCTACAAAGAATAGAATGTTTAATTGGTTGCATTGATAAATTTTAATTGAGAACTTTTTTTATATTAGGAGGGGTATTTCACAATATGAAATTCATGCTGTGAGAGCCTTTTAGTGAGATGATTTACATTCTATTTAATAAAAAGTCAAAAATTATAAAAATGGGGGCAATAATATTGAATATTTTAATGCAGTAGTCACCTATATGTGAATGGAGTTCACTATTTTTTGTTATGAAAGGAATTTGGAGATTTCAATTGGATTTAATGTAATTCAAAGTGAAAGAGAGTATAAATTATCAGTAAATGAATGTGTGTGGTGTCTTTCTTAACATGTTCAAAAGATTTGTTTGTTTGTGAATTTTGGATTTTTTTTACACTTTGTAATGGTTTACCAAAAAGAGTTTAATGTTATTATTAGTAAAATAAATTATGGAAAACCAATATTATATAGAAGCGTGATGATTATATATAGCATTTAAAATTAATGTATAGGAGGATAGTTTATTTAGGATTGATTATATCAATATGTTAAAAATAAGTGTGAACATTTTAATATAGGATTATTTCTAAGGAATAAATATTTTTGTATTGATATAGTTTTAAATTTGAAGAGATATTGAAAGGCATTGATTAACATGTGTATGTTTAGTTGTTGAGTCTGTGAACATTGCCTTTAATTTTGGTGTTTTATGTTAAAGTCTTACAAATATTAATGGTTGAAATCAATAGCATAGAGATAAATGCTTTTAGTAAATTAGGGTAGTCAAAGTTGTCGGGCATGTCCTTAAATCTTTTAATTTTTTTTTTGAAGGAAGTCCTTTAATTGGAGCCTCAAAAGATCTAAGATTGTTTTATAAATATTAATTTATTTGATGATGTTGAATGTGATTTACAAGATAGCTTAAAGTAGGACATTGTGAAGCACATAGTGGGCGTAATCATCCTTTCAACGTGGGGATTAGACATGGTTTTATAATGTGGAATTGCATTGATATTGTGGAAGGAGTTAATTTTCAAAACATGAAAGCACTCAAACTTCCATTGATTTTTTAATACACATGACAATGTGTAATCCATGGTATTATTATTTAAGAATATTTGTTTGTGTACTTAGCTTCCTTATTGTAATATTATAAACACTTTGTTTGAATTACTATTATCTAAATATTATTTTAGATTAACATTTGACATTGTTAAATATATTTAAAGATAAATGACTATAAAACATGTTTTAAAAAATGTTAAATATATCGAAGCATATATTAAATATAAAAGTTTTGCTAAATTTAAATTCTTATGCAAAGAACCAGAAAGAATCACATTTTAAAATGAAGCTTTAACATTAGTATTTAGTATTATTTGCAATGGTATAGAAACATATATTATGAGTAACACATTGATTAAGGTCCAATAATAGCAGATAGTTTGCAATTGGGAAAATGTAAATAAGGTTATTTTAAAAAAAACAAACAACATTAAATATGTTGTGATAAATATATTTAGTTAAACGTGTGAAATAAATAGTTATATTATAGCAAGGAAAATTGTAGAGCAACATTGTATAATAGTGTATCAAATTGATTGCAAAGAATGGTGAATGTGTTATAACATATTAAACTGTAATTATGTTTAAGAAAGGTAAAAGCAATTAGTTATTTGTATGACATCTTAGATGATACGTGATAGAATAACTTTGATACCTTATAAAGGTGCATGTAAAATGTTGTAGTATAATTTAGAAATTATGATATAAACACAACTTCTTTAATTTGCTCATGCATTGGAATACACAATAATATAATGACGAGATCACATATAAGGTGCATGTAAAATGTTGCGCTATAAATTGGAAATAATGTTTCATTTTTTCAATGAGGACATTAAAATGAAAGTTACATAAAACTATAGTGCATGTAATATTTTTTTGCAAACAACAATAAAGATAGAAAAGTAGAATCTGCATTTGGTTGTTGTAGTTGCCTTAAGACGTACAGATTGACAGAGGTTGATGTTGATTGTATGGTTTTGATTGTAGTATTATTCATAGAAACCTAGAGAACAATGTAACATTAGAAAAGTGCTACTAGCATTAAATTTATTAAAGGTAAAGGACATGTGAGAGAGTTGAATTTAACTTATACGAAAAACTATGGGAATTCACCTTGGTTTTTTTGTTGAACTTGCAAGAAGTTGTAAATGTAAGCATCATTGATTTGTTCTTGCATTATGATAGTGTGCTCACTTTATGAAGATAGTTCATTTATAGACAGTCCATGATAAAATGAAACAACATATAAGAGAAGTCATATCTAGGTATTCAAAAGAAAAGAACAATGAGAGAAATTGAAAAGCATTTAGAGTGGAAAACAATATGAGTATTTGTTGATTTTACCTGAAATAGTTTCTTGAATAACTATTTGTGTTTTACAGCAGCAAACTTGAGTGATAGAGATAAATGGAGGCATTATTTGTGGAGTGAGTGCAAGAAGTGTTAATTTGAAAGTAGGAGAAGTCTAATTTATGTGGTGTGTAGCATTCAATGGTTAGTATAGTGAAAAATGACAAAAGAGGGCAGTAAATCTATTATATTCACATCCATAAAAAAATGTTGAAAATTTTGATGTTTGGGCTATTTGATGATGTTATTTTGGGCGGGGTATGATCGTTGAAGGCATTATGGTAATTTTTAAAGTTTACATCATGAAATAAGGCTTTGAGTAATTTTAGAGGACTAGTGAAAGTAATAGGGAAGAATGACAGAGAATGGTAAAATCATGTCACAATTGAATATTACTATCAGTAATAGCCAAAAATTAGTGAAGACCCTATTTATTGGTGAACCCACTAAAATCTAGAGTAGTTTTTCTTCATAGGAAAGTGTGAGTCATTTTGTGAGGTATGGCCTTGGGAGAGTAAATTCTTGTGAGCTTAAATGTCACTATTAATCTGATACATACCAAGAAGAATTTGTAAACCAAAACATTGTGAAAATATTTGGTTATATAACTGAAAGTGCTTGTTGAAGGTAAGCTCGAGCATTTTGTGATATTTGTGTGTTGAGTTTTTTTCATGGAGTAGACCTTTAAAGAAAAAAATGGTTGGTCCACAAGAAAAATTCATATGTTCCATAGTGATGTATAATAATTTAAGATAAATAACAGAGAGTAAAATGTAGCTATTTAAAGTTAACATTGTTACCTGTCAAAAGGATTTGTGGAGAGGATCCAATGTCTGGTGAAGGGAAAAACATTAAATTTCTCTTCATCAAGTGTGGTTAGATTAGTAGTTGTGCCTATTATTTGAATTTATGTTTGAAATTAATACTTTTAAACCAAAAGCAATTACAGAAAATCTTATCTTATCAGGAATGACCAGAGAAATTTAAAACATGTACCTAAGAAGGATTTTTGATTTTTGGAAACCTTTTTGAAGAATTGGTATATTGAATTGAATTAGAAATCCATGTGATGTCTCTATCATATTTTTATCTTGCATGATGGATGTAGCATTATTTGCGAGAATACAAAGAACAACATAAGGCAAAGATGTGAAGGGGAAGCATAGCAATCTAATGTGAATGTTTGGTGGTTGGGGGGAGATGAGAAGTTTAATTATATGAATGCAGAAAACAAAGCTATATCTAATATGTCTGCATAGTGGAGGTTTCCTTCACCTTCCATATTTCTTATATACCTTATATCCATAGGATCAAGGCACCTAAGATCCACACTCAGTTTTTAATATGTAGTTTTGTTTTGTCTATGTTTAAGTATAATTATTTTGTAATGGAAACCCTTTTGGGGAATTAACCGACACAAAATAATTATTCGTCATTGTGCACCCACTTGGGTGTCTCAAGTGGGACCTACTTCAAATAACAAAAATAGTTTAGAAAAAAGTAATGACTGAGAAACATGTTTTCAGTTTGCCTATGCAGATGGAGTTTTTTTTCCTCTCCTCTTTTCGGTACTTTATTGGTTTTTGTTTAATTTTGTTGGTAGTACAATTGAGCTATGAAAAGGAAGAAGACAAAATATAAAAATGCATCGAGGAAGCAACAAATTGATATATTATGTACATTGAAAGTGACATGATTGTAAAAAAAATTGAATAGAAAGAATAAATTAAGTTTTTGTTTGGAATGTTGAATGTTTGTTGGGAAGCAATATGAGTTTAAGTGCAACACAGTTACATAAAACAATATATGTATGATTCTATAAATTTAAGAGGTACAAGAATTTGTAAAGAGAAAAATTTGGAGGGAAATAAAATTTCTAGCTCAATATATTTAAAAGGATCAAACTATGGACAAAAAAAAATACTCAATGAAAAATTACAAAAAATACATAACTTCTAGATCTCACTCTTACCTATCATTCTACTAAAGTGTTTTGCAAAATACTAAATTGAACTACATCTTTTGTGAAGCACACGAAATCAGCTATGTTATATTTTTCTCAAAAAATTAGGAATAGTTTTTCAAGTGCGGGGAGATTGACCCTCTTAATCTTATCCATTTTTAAAAAACTTTAGTATTTTAGAAACTAGATTCAAAGTACTATAATTCTTATGTTTTGCACAACTCCTAATTTTGAGCGCATGACCCTCAAATTTCTCTTCAAAGTTTAGGTTTACCTTATTTGTTTTAAAAAAGTGGCTACATATGCCCCCCTTTTTGTTCACCATCTTGGTACACTTACCCATTTATAAACCAAAATTTAAAGGTTCAACCATGTAAGAACAATTCCCCTTAAATTTTCCAAGTTGTAGACTACATCTACAAAAGTTGGCTTCCCCGACTCTTAATACCTTTTTTGGTTGTGGTCTCCTCCTAGACTTCATCGAACATTCATTGTAGACCAACTCTATCAGGCCTATCTTATTTCCCCATGTCATCACCGTGTACTCTTGAGCCAACTACACAAAAAGAGCCCCCAAAACACCAGTTGTTGCAACATGTGTCCTAGTCAATGCTGCATCATCTCAAAATAAAAGAGGGGACCACCTCTTTGAGAACTCATCACCACTTGTCCAATTCAAAGAAAATCCTAAAAAAAGCCTTCTTGATTGAGAAAAATTCATCATGCAAAGGCAAAAAGGGTAAAAGGAAAGATTCCTCAACCTCAAAATAGCAAAGGAGCTACAAAAAAATAGTTGACACCTAGTAGCTCGAAAGGATAAACTCTACACAGGCCATCATTGGCGGGTTGGTACCAAAAAATAAGTGGCATAATTTTTGTGTCACCTCCGAAGGAGAATTTTTTATAAACCCCTGTGGTTGGCCTCATAAAAAAGGAGCCATATCTACATGCACACAATAGTTCATCAGTTGTAAATTTTTGGCATCATTGAGGAATTTTTCTAGCCTTCATGCCATGGTTTATTATTCTATTGTGTAATCTATAAAATATGAATTCTATGGCTTGAGTCATAACCTTTTTATATTTTCTCTTAATAAAGCATGGAGGTTATGCCTATGTCACCTTTCTTCTTTTGTTAATCAGAGTGTATTGTATTGATTTCCTTTACACCAAGTCTAGTTTATTTATGTCGGTCTCTTTCTCTTCCACTTATCCTAAGATATAATGGACCAGGTATATTTTTTTCTATCCCATTAGTCTTTGAAGTGGGTGTTAAACTATACCATTTAAATTTTCTCTTCCAATTTATAAACTAGCCAGATGTGAGTTCTTATATTTGACTTTTATACTATTAATATGTGGCAACTGATTAGGCAAGTATTGTACACTCACTATGTATCCTTGCCAGGGTTCGAGCCCGGCCCAGGCCCCGAGTGAGGGCTCAAGGGTGGCAGCCCATGAAAGCCTGACTTAGGGTTTACTTTAGGGTTAGGGTTTAATTTTGCTAAATGAAATTATAAATTGCCTCAAAAAAGGTTTGATAAATAAGTGGGTGTGTCAGTGTGAAAATGATTAGATTGTAATTTTCTCTTTGCTGGATAATAAGATTAGCGGACGACTGTTTCTCTAGTGGATGTAGCCCATATTGGGTGAACCATGTTAAATATTTGTGTTATTTGTTTTTGTGTCTTCTCTATTTTTGAATTATCTTAATATTATGCATTTCTCATATTTGCCAAAACCTTAACATATAGGAGGTATCTATGCTTAGGCTGCAGAGGCACTCCAAAGTGTCTCTTCTCTAGGTTTCACTCAGAAATAGTTTTCATTTACCATGTTTATTTCTTATGATACTTTCACATCTTCAAGGGCCCATCCACCTTTATTCAGACCCTACCTCACACATTGTGTCCATTCCCGAAGGTGGTACCCCTAAAACCAAAGTCTCCAAGGTTTTGTTGGGGTTTCACTATGAATCTATAAAATGTTGTAAAAGCTTTGGCACATCATCCATGTAGCATAGATTTCACTTTCAGAATGTTCCTTCTCCTTTTTACCCTTAAGGAACAAAGAGCCAAGTTCTAAACCTCTGGAAGTTTCTTAGCAGAATGCACCTGGTCCCACATCTGCTAAGCTTCTTGTCTACCCTTATTTAGGCATGAGCCTCTTAGGGATCAACAATTATCATTTAACATTTGATATTTTTTCCAACAAAATTATAAATTATCAAACACTTACCAATGTTTTTTCCAACTTATTAAATTTATAATTTTGTATATTCATATAGTTTTCGAGTACACTTATTTTATTTTATTTTAAAATAACAACACGATTCCCTAATGAATTTTTTTTTATTATTTTAATAAATGTGTGATTCGACATAAAAAATATTATATTTATTTCAATACAAGAAAAAATCACTAATAATTATAAATATTTTAAGGGAGCTAAGATTTCGCCAAAATTTTCTATAATTGTTTCACAGTTTCAATAAAATGCTAATAATATTATTGTTATGTTTCACAAAATGGAAAATTTATGTCAATTAAATTAAATATTATTTCTAAGAATAACAAGAAATTCACCAAGATTTTGTATCTTCTTTTGTGTGTGTGGGGGGGGGGGAGGGGGGGTTCCTAGAGTTTTCCCTAATCTCAAGGCCACATTTTGCTTGTTCACATGGTCCACAGTACAAATATGTGCTACAACTTGCATGTGTTAAATGGGAGTCTTGA
>MU225630.1:246576-258439 GCA_018584345.1 Thuja plicata | reverse complement strand
GAAATACCTTCCAGCTCCATATCAAAGAAAGATTGATCATTAATATACTCCATGAGATCCATTCTACTATCAACTTGAGAAAGAGCACCACCCATTTTATCATCAACCAGCAGGGGAGTATTAAAGTTCCCCATCACCATCCAGCTGATTGCCTGGAAATTATTCCTAATTTCTTTAAGTCTTTTCCAGAATCTGAGCCTTCCACATTTTGTATTAGGGGCATAGATGTTCATTAGGTTCCAAGAAAAATCCATTTTAAGATGTTTGACACAAATAAGGATAATGTTCTTATCAACATGAAGCTTCTTACAATTTACAATAGCATTGTTCCAGAAAATCACAACACCACCAGAGGCACCATCAGAGTCGCTGCCAATACTACTACCATTCTTAAAAGGGTTAATTTTCTCAACTTTCTCTCTAGATATTTTAGTTTCCTAGATAAAAATAATATCAGGGTTTGTGTCTCTTACCAAATTTCTAAGAACATCTTGTTTATTAGGACTATTTAGACCTCTTATATTCCAAGATATAATCTTCATTTAATGGATTGGGGAGAAAATATTAGGGATAGTAGATTGTTTACCATCTGCAATACTCTATTTTTCTTCTAGCTCTCTCATAGCTTTATGAGAAGGTCTACCTCTTCCTCCCTAGGGAAATCCTACATCTGCTTTCTTCCTTCTAGTCTGGACTCCCCCTAGAGGGGTTATATTTGCCTTTTTCCCTGATTCTTGAACTTTTAGATTCAGTCCTCCTTTCTTAGAGGGTTTTTTGTCTTTCTTATTATTTTTCACCTCAGACCATAGAGATTCCTGCTTTTCCAAAGTAGGAGAAAAATCATCAAAACTTTCTTTTTGGTTATCCTCCTCACTGACTTCAGACCAGTACTTGCTACTATTTCCATTAATAGTAGATATCACCTGCTCATTCACTAAAGGTGAAGGTACCAATTTGTCCACAACTATTACTCCCTCTCCATTTGTTTCAAGGAAGCAGCCATTCTCATTTTGTTGTTCTATTCTTGGGACTTGTGGCTCCTTTTCACCACAAACTTCCAGAGGAGCATTTTGGGGCTGGAGTTCCTTTTCCCTATTCCTAGCCAGAGGGCTTTGATAAGCATGTAAGGAGTCATCCACTTTTCTCTCTTGATCTGTTGTATATGGGTTCTCCTGCTCTAGGATCTGAGGTAAATCCTTATCAACTGATGTCTGAAAAATATCTTCCTCTGGCTGATTTGTTAGTTCAACATTTTGGTCTTCTTTTGATTTTTTCTCTTCTAATACATTTTGGGGGATTGGAAGAGAGGGAGAGGAGCCATTTTTCTCTCTCCAAACAACTATTTATTCTTTCTTTTTAGACTTAACAAAAGGTTTAAGAGGGCATTGTTTTTCCCAATGCCCAAATTTTTTGCAGGTGAAGCAGGCAAATAGGATTGATTCAAACTCCACAACTTGATTATATGTACCCAGCTTTGAGTTAATTGAAATAAATTCTGGGAGATCTATCTTTTGATTAATGTTGACACAGATTCTTGCATATACTAATCGAGTCTTTGCAGCTATCATTGGGTCAATAGATAAGAGCTCCCCAAACGAATGAGCCAATCCTGAAAAAACATCTTCATGCCAGTATTCCAGAGGAAGACCCTGGAATCGAACCCACACTGGAGCTGATTCGAACATATCCATATTAAGATCAAGATTTTCCCCCCATTTCTAAAGAGCCAAAGATGATTTACCAAACATCCAAGGACCCCCACACAGAACTACAGAAAGGTCTTCAGAACTAGAAAACTCAAAAGTAAAAAAACCTTTTGGTAAGGCAGCTATGTCGACTTGGCCTTTTAATCTCCATTTCCTTGCTACATAAACCCTTACTATATAAATATTAGGTCTTGGGCCCATGAACTTTCCTATTAGCGTATTTTTCATTGAAGCTACTGTATGATCAACCAGTGAGTCAGGAAGGGAGATGCTAAATATTCCCTTCACAGGGTCCGACGTATTGTCAACAAGGGGAAAAGAAGATTTCCCAGTAGGTTTCACACCAAAAAGAGAGGTCCAGCTTCCATTAACAGTATTTTTAAATAAAGGTTGACCATCTTTTGCTTCAGAAGACTTACCAACACCTTTCATTATCTTTGGAGCATCTTCACTGATTTGGAATCTAGATAGAGGAGTGTCCTCCCTTGTCTCTTTTGTGGAGCCCTCCACTGCTACATCTTTTACCTTTTCCTGATCACTGGCATTGAAAAAGTCTGAATGTTGCCAGAGGTCTCTTTCCTGCTCATGTCATAGTTCAAAAAGTCCCTTTTACCACCTTCTCGGGGACGATTCCGATCTGGGTCTTTGTCCCCTTCTGCATCGTTCTCTCCTCCCTTGGTAATCTTGTTGCCTTCACCTAGATTTGTCTCCAATCCTCCTCCAGCAAGTTTCCCGCCCAAAGGGGAATTCAAATTCCCTCCAGCTTCTCACTCTCCTCCTCTCCTCTCCATTGTGGTTTCCATCATCGCTCGGTGTTCCTTGAAGTTGGTGCTTCAAAAATGTATAATATGTTAAAAAAGAAGGGTTTGATAGATTATTAATTATCTTGAAAGGTAATGTTTGAAATAGGAAATGTGTTGATGTGAAAATTGTTCTTTGAGTTGCCTAGATTGTATTGAATTTCTTAACCTTAATTGAATTGATTGTATATTGTAATTAAGGAGAATATAAGATGCTCCCTTTTATCCTCAAATGCACAAATGGGAGTTCCAATTTGATCAACCCAAGAGAAGGGCTAATGCACAAATGAATCAACTATTTGGAAAGGAGAATAACAAGAGAGATACCTTAAATTCTGCCAATTATATGTATAGAAATGGTATATGATAGTTATTGAATGAATAGGAGAAATGCACTAACCTTGAAATATTGTAGATCAAAGAATGCTATTTTTTGAGGTCTGTAGACTATTTCTGGAAAAACTAACAGTTGATCCCAAACCAGAACGCAGAGAAAAACAAAACCCAAAAATATTTTTCCGTTATGATGTCATCTTATGAAAAAGGTCGACCTTGACCCACAAATTTCAACCTTGACCCAATAATGTCGACCCTGACCTGCACAGGTCCGACAAAAAATCTATTTGCGCCATTTGAAAGAAAGCCGAAAAGGATATCTAGATTTGGTCTCAAATCAACTATTCTAAACCTTTACCTACAAGAAAAAGGAGATTGTTTATTGTGGGGTAAGGGATTTGCCTTGGTCAAACCCTGATTTAGGAATTAACCTCAAATATATGTAATTGAAATTGCAGAAATGGACAAAGTAAATGCATAAATTCACCTTGCTTGAAAAAGTCCTTGTGGCGGATTCGAATCATTGAATCCAAAAGTATGCTTCAAAATGTGGAATGTAGAAAGGTAGGATGTCTTCAATCTCTTGCTTGTAGAGCTCCAACACCAAGTCTTGAATGGGTTCTTGAATTTGGAATAGGCTTGGAAGAAGGTGGATGGAGAGATCACCAAAAGGGCACTATGTAGCTTCAATCCTTCAATGGCCTCCAGTGGATCTCCTTCATGAAAATGGATACTTGAATGGATGAATGCTTGCTTGAAATATTGCTTTATTGATTGCTTCATGATGTTTCTCAATTTCTCAAGGATGCATAGGCTTCAATAGAGAACTTAGTATCACTTAGAAGACTTAGAGAAAATGAGAGAGAAAGCTTCCCTTTTATATGAAATTAGGGCACAATATTCTAAGGAGGCCTACATAGGAGGATTAAATTCCAATTAAAGCCTTTCCCCCTAGGAGAGGACCTATATTAAATATAATTTAGGAATCAATGCTTCGAAACCTGAAACAGCTGACCCGGAAGCGGGAAACAACTTTTGCAAAGACCAACATCCAGAAACTGGAAGACCCTGAAGTTTGAACCCTGGATCAAGGTCAAGGTTGACCTTGACCTAGGTTAGGGTCAAGGTCAACCTTGACCTAGGTCAGGGTTGAGGTCAACCTTGTCCTAGGTCAGGGTAAAGGTCGTCAGGGTCGAGGTCAACATAGACCCAAAAGGTCGACCCTGACCTTGAAGTTCAGAATCTCAGGTCTGTAGTCCAGAATGTAGAAATTAGGTTGGAAAGAAGTGGAAGTAGGGGCAGAATAGGAGAAAAGATAGGTCTAGATTAGGAACCCATTCAAGATGCTTGATATGACCCCAAACCACTTACTCAGAAGGCTAAACTAGTCTACCATGGAAGTGCTTCCATTTTTCGACTATACAACACCTTCATACATAAAGATGAAGTAAAGAAAAAACATATCGAAGGCTACCTTTTAACATTCAATTCAATTTAAAGAAAACTGAGATCTGGCCTATAACCTAAGGACCGAACCCTAATCTCAAGATATTTTTATTTTCCATGTTCGGGAAAGCTCTGCTGTTCTACCGCCATGAGTATAGGGTTTGATGTGTTGTGAGGTCCTCTTGCTGTTACCATTACTCTCTCACATTGCACTCTTCTTCTCTACGATTGTATTATCATCTTGCAGCTTCTTCCACATTCTTTCTTTATGTAAACTATGGTTTTTTCATCTTGTTTGACCACTACATCTGGGTTAAGAATACCACCATGGAAAGAGCTTCTTGCTAAGGTCGCACTGCTTCCTTGATTTTGTTGAAGGTCATTCCTTGCTTCATGTTGTTTCTTTCCTCTATGCTGGTTGACGCTTTGTACACAAGGATAGGGTTTTGATTTTGAAACTTGCTTCTACTGAAGAACTCAGTCATGGATGGGATTGGGAAATTTTGATGCTGAATCGGATGCCATTGCAACATTTTCCATCTGTAAGCTGCCACCAAGGAGAGATAAGTTTTGAAGAAAAGAAAATGTTGTTGTTTGTGTACCACCATTCTGCTCTCTGTTTGGTAAAACAACCCTGTTCTATTGATCTCTTGGGGTTTAAATGAAACTTGACCTTGTTCCTAGAGAAGAAAATGTTGCTTCTCTCTTCTTACGGCTACTTGATTGCTAAGAAATATCTCTGCATTTTATGGAAGCTATTGCCATTCCTTTTCAACTCACTATTTTAAAATTGGTGAGTTTCTTCTAATACCATGTTTTCCCAACACTGCAGCTTCTAAATTCTCTTGGTTTAAAAAATTCAAGACAACTAGGTATCTTAAGATGTTCACAAAGCTTTTTAACCTGTTTTGTATGGTTTCTTTGATGCAACTTTGCTTTGAAGAACCAAAAGGAATTCTGTTCTGAAATGTACTCCAAGCAACTTTTGTAGTCTGTGTGTAAATTAATTTTGCTACTTTCCCATATGACTATATTCTGTAGCATGATGCCATTCTTTTCCTTTTACGAGTTGGTGAAAGGCTACTGCTCCTTCATAAAAAAACCTGATAACCCTCCACAACATTGAATTTAACATGAAAAGAAAACTCTCTTGGGTCGGCTGCTATGGATGTTTAAAAATAACAACAAAATCTCTACACTTACACAAAACCCTCTGTAAGAGCTGGAGACTCAAAAATTGTGGCTTTTCTCTGCTTTTGTTCTGTATGCTTTTCTATGGCACATTATGTTCTTTATGATGCTTGTGCAAAATTAACTTGATGCTAGCCCTTCACTGTCATTGGATTTCCCTGAGCTTTTCCCTTAATAATTAACTCCATTTGTTGCTCCTGTCAGCTCTAATGAAAGGTTCTTATGATCTAGACATTTCATAACTTAAAATAGGATTTCCACTTGAACTTGGTCTATATTAAAAGATCATGTGGTTGTTTATATCCATTTGGTAATTGATAACATAATGCATGTCCTGAGTGCAAAATCTGAATATTTCTTTGGCACCAAACAAGACTAATGTGTATATATGCAAAACACTTAACTTTTACTTAAAAACTGTAACAACAGCTCCATATAAACATTATCTCTAGATTTTACATAAATGATGATACCTTGTTCATCAAAAATCAGATTATAACTCTTTCTTTATTGGATTGAAAATGATAGTAACCTATCTTTTGATATCATTTGATTATCTTGCTTAAGGTATGGCTGCTTTTTAAAATTCTGGGTTTCCTTCTTGCTCACTCACTATTTGGCTTTATCGTTGTCTGTAACATTTCAAGCCATAATAGTGCTTGTGATGTATTTATTACAGCTGTAATTTCTCATTTGTTGATGCTCCATTTGTACTACAATCATATCATTTATGAAACAAGTCTTTGTATTCCAAGCATAATAATTGCTCCTTTTTGAACATGAGTGTCATTATATAACAAATTGCTGCTCTTTTCCTTTTTCTTTATTCTTCCAAGTGTATATTCCTTTCACTTGAATGGATGTTGCATCTCTTAATGAATATGACACAACATGATTGCATGCACCTGCACCTGCACATTCAACACAATTTGTTAAGATAAAACATGCTGCCCTGAATGTATCCTTCTCTCCTCTTTTTCATGCTAATGACACGCTGCTACTTTTTAAATCATTATATATCTTCTGATATTTCTATACGCTCATGGTATCACTACTGATATATTATCTTTCAATGTATCTTTGAGAAATAATATGTCATTGGTACTGCTCAATACTTTGTTCTTGCTAAATCTTGCACTACATTTACTTTACACATGACTCTCCTCCTTGTATTGACATTGTTATGGCATGAAATCTTTTCATTAAAAACCGTTACCATTCATGAAAAAATATTGTGTTGTGAATCTGAAACCTTTATGTCACTTCTTGATTCCATTAGAGAATATCACCTCCATTCCCTTCTCTCTTTAATCTTGTGTATCTTTGATGATTATATCTGCTACCTTGCCTTGAAAACTATTACTGGTTTCATATTTTCTAAACTTGATGCTTCTCGATTCAGCCAGAAGGTCCCATGCCTGAAACTTATGCATGCCCCCTTAATAGCCTCCTCAATTCCTTCGGTCTTTACCTCTTCATGACTTCAGTTGGAAAGTTTCACACCTGTAAAGCATGTGTGTCCCTTCAACAACCTACTTGGTCTTCATACCTGTATCTGCACATGAAGCAAACAATCATAAATAAAACACCTTCTCTTCTTCCTGCTGATTCTGAATATGTTTCTGTATTTCTATCTTGCATTTTTATCAGTGAATAGAGAACAACATAATAGAATAGGAGTTATCTTTCTTCATTTCTTTGTTCATCTGAATCGACTCCTCCCTCCTTTCTTCTTTGTTGCAGGCGAATCTCAGATGTGAGTCTAGAACTATGATGACAACCAGCACACAAAAACATTTAGAACTACAATAATAATATCAAGCAATGGGGGGGCCTAACCCTTGTCCCTCTTGCGTTGATTTCTTTTCATTTATGAAAATGGAAAAATAACTCTTCTATTTTCCTGCATTTCTGATTTAGCATGCATGTTCGCATTATCCTAAAACCACGGGTTGTGTGGTTGCTATTTTTAAAAAATGTATTTCATTTTGAAATATTTTAATGAAAAATATCCTTTGTTAATAATTGAAACACACTTTCCAGTTCTTTTGTTTTGAAAGAAACCACTGCTTGTGTGGCTATTTTAAATGTTGCTCTCCCGTTTATTTCAATTATGAATTTGAACAAACATCTATACCTTGTAAAAGAAATCTGCATTCTTTGATAACTTAGGGTAGAAAATTTCAGATATGAACTAGAAACATGATCGAAAATTTAAATATTCAAACCAGTCAACCTTTTAACTTAAAATAACCTTATTTCACCAAAAATATCAGGGCTGATAACAACCCTACCATTTTAGAACCGCATAGTGAAAATATGGTAACATTTTGGTGACCTCTCAGGGGTGTTTGCCTGCAAAATAGTATATGATCAGTAGCCTTGCATAATCCATTGGGCATGGAGTCTTTCTCTAGACATAAAAACTGAAAACCCTTCCAAACTGAAAATAAACACACTGCTACAAACTGAAACTAAACTGAAACAGAAACCAGATATATCATTGTTGTACTACAGTGTTCCTATGTGGATGAAATGCTTGTGATATTGGGCAGAAAAAAATATTCCATTCCTTGTATGATAAGTATTTTTTCATGTAGGAATGGTGCATTACAATAGAGTTGTCCTTAGTTCCTTCTACCACACAACTGAAACTGAAAACATAAAGGCAGAATGAGCTTGAACAACCACCTAGATTGTGCAATAAATGTGTGAACCTGATGCTTTATGATATGATACATCAGAATTTATCCATGTCTCATGTGATGGGCATGATGTTCATGCATTTTTTGTGTGATTGATCTTGTTGTTTCTATTCATTCTAACCTTTTGATGTAAGTGTTCCAAGGCTTGCTAGCACTTCACCTAAGAGACCTTAGCTTCTCTGTTCTAGGAACCTAATCTCCTCTAGGTCCTGATTGGCTTAGATGATTAACTAAGTCCAATTCCAACTCTTCTCTAATATTTCTCCACTCATGTGCTTCACCTTGAAAGACTAACACCTTTTGTTAGTTCAAATCTTCACTTTTCCCACTACACCTAGAAGGATCTAAGTGCCAATTCCACTCTAACATTCATGATTCATTATAGGGATATCTATCCACTTGTAAATGTCCATCTCCTTTTCATTTTAAACCATTTACTAGGATCTTCAACTTGGTCTTCACCGGGTTCAAGGATTCAATCACTTGGAAGCCTAATTGAGGCCTATTCCTTGTAGCCTTTCACAGTGTGTTTTTCCCACTTATTTTAAAACTTTCCCAAAGAATTTGAAAAACCAATCACACATTCAGATACCCTCTATCACTTTACAATATATTTTTAAGGTTTTAGTTTTAGAAGTCCTCCGTACATAGGGTTCCTACAAACAAGTATCAATAGGGCTAATAGGCCTAATTTCTAGGACCGTCTGCAACACAATGCAAAACTTGCTCAAAATTTGACCAATTGGATTGATACAAACTCGACCCTCCTAGCATGTTAAGATATGACTATTCCCTAACTGAAACTATTCTTAGACTATACAGTACTTCACTACCCTGCATAACAATGCTCACTATTTCACCTCCAAACCACTAACCGGACAGTGCATGCTCGTCTAGGGCTTGGAATTAAAAATTGAAACTCGAATTTACCTGACTCCTAACTCTACATATGTATAGACCATTGACTCCCATAAAATTTCCATCTATACTTAGGAAGATCCCATGGTTAGATTTCATGGGGGAGCCATGAATCGACTGAATGGTCAGCACAAGACTAGTGAACGCACAAAACAAAAAACAATTTAACTAAGACTTTACACTACCTCTAAAAAACTAGCTTAATGAATGAAAGATTCTTAAAACTATCCAAGGAACACAAAACAACAATTATTTTTAGTCTTTCAATCCATTACATTTGACTGTCATAACAAAATACTCGGGATTCCTAAATACACAGAGTTGTAGAGCTATTTCACTATTCAAATCTTGTTACAATCTATGAATAACTCTTAGATTGAATTCCATTGGTAACATTAGATGCCATCTCCATGATTCTAGGCCTTTTTGGTCTATTCCCCACTCCTATTCATAAGGGGATCCAAAGATAACCAAGTTGCATGCAACATTTGCAATAATTGCAAATGTTGTCATGGCAACATTCTAGCAACTTTTGGCATCTTTTCCATTATGCCTTCTCCCTAAGTTTTAGGACCTCTAACCTCTTTATTTCAAGGATCCAAGATCATTAAAGGCCTCAATGCATCTCTATGTCCTCATTTATGTGTTTAGGACACATTCATGACTCAAATCCAACATTTAGCAACTAAGCCTAAGTAATTGAAAAATTACTAACAATGGCTATTGTTGTGACCTTAGTCCTAATGACTAACTCACCTAGCCCACATTGACATGACCTTCTAAGTTCTAGAAAAAACCTAACTATCTTGACTTGGCCAATGTCAAGTAAAAGCCAAAAATAATAAAAACATGGAGGTTAGCCTAGGTGTGCTCCTGCATCATCCTCCCCAAAACAAAAAGATCAATCCACCCTTGGATTGAGGATGCTTGGATCAATCCCCATCTTCTTGAACTCTAATTATTTGACCCATACTACATCAGCATCTATTTGGTCATGCTTCTTTATTAATGTTCCTTGTAGGCTTTGGTTCTAGTTTGTTTGTAGACTCTAGTATCCAATACACCATCAGAACTTGTGACTGTAGTAGAGGGTAATTGGAGATCTTCCACATCTCTAATCACTTCTTGGAGACTCTGATCCATGTCTTGCTATGGTCCTTTGTAATGGACTAAGTATACAATGTTAAAAAAAGGTGACAGTCCACTGTCTTCCGGGAGCTCAACTTTGAATGCATTATCACCATACTTAGCTAAGATAAGACATGGACCTATCCTCCTCATCGGAAACTTGTGAGGGACTCCCTTTTGAATTCTTGATTTGTTAAGATGTACCATGACCAAGTCACCCACATTGAACTGAACTGTTCTTCTACTCTCATCAACCTTGGTTTTGTGTTTCAAGGTGTTCTCAGTCAAAGTCTTCCTCACTGTCTCATGTATCTCGTGCATTGCAAAATAAAAATATCTGCATATCCAGTTTCCTTCACTCCATCCTTCAAGTCTCTCAACTCATAGAATCCTCTAGGATGTAATCCATATACTATCTCAAAGGGGCTCTTCCCTGTTGATCTATTGATGGTGTCATTGTAGGCATACTCAGCTTGGCCAATCAATTGATCCCATTGCTATCTGTACTCCTTGGTCAAGCATCTTAGAAGATTTCCAAGGCTTCTATTCACCACTTTGGTCTGACCATCAGTTTAGGGATGGTATGCAGACCCAAAGGATAAATTAGTGCCCAATCTTTGCCAAAGAGTCTTCCAAGAATGACTCATAAATTTAGTGTCTCTATCTGACTCTATGCTCATAGGCAACCCATGGATTCTTACTATCTCTTTGAAGAAGAGAGAGGCTATTTGGTTTGCATCATTAGTGGTCTTGCATGGCACAAAGTGAGCCATCTTGCTGAATCTATCCACAACTACATATACACTATCCATGTCTTGTCTTGTCTTGGGTAACCCAACTACAAAATCCATGCTCAAGCAATCCCAAGGCCTAGTGGGAATAGGTATTGGTTGATAAAGACCAGCATTTGAAGAAGTACCCTTGGCTCTTTGACATACAATTCAATTCTCCACATACCTCTTAACATCAAGGTTCATTCTCGGCCAATAGTAGAACCTTTGAACAAGTTCTTGGGTCTTAGTGATCCCAAAGTGACCACTCAATGCACCATTGTGATTTTCCTAAATCATATTCTCCCTAATAGACCCTCTAGGGACACACAACTAATTTCCCTTGAACAAAAGATTACTTTGCAAAGTGTATTAAACATACTTGCTATGAAAATGATTCTTGAATTCAGCACATACCTTATAAACATCTGTAAAGTCTTCATCATCAATATATAGATCTTTGAAATGATATATTCCCATGCTCTTCAACTAAATTTCATGAATTGTGAGAGCTCTCCTAGACAATGCATCTGCCACTTTATTGAGGACACCTTTCTTATGTTTGATATTAAAGGTATAAGCTTGTAAGTATTCCACCCATTTCATGCGCTTGTGGCTCAACTTCTCTTGAGAATTTAGAAAAATTAAAGCTTGATTATCTGAGTAGAATATGAACTCCTTGGGGAGTAAATAGTGTCTCCATCTCCTTAAAGCCTGAACCAATGCATACATTTCAAGGTCATAGGAAGAATACTTCCTCTTGGCTTCACTCAACTTTTTTGAATGAAATACTACTGGTCTGCCCTCTTGGCTTAGGACAACTCCAATAGCCACATTGCTTGCATCACACTCAATGGTGAAAA
>MU225630.1:198167-208515 GCA_018584345.1 Thuja plicata | reverse complement strand
TAAATATTTGGATTTAAACTATAGGAAATTGAGTTTAATTAATCAATTAATGGTAATTAATCAATTAAAGCTTAATTAATTAAATAAAGTTAATTATTTAATTAATTTTGGGGATTGGATTAGATGAATTGAGAAATGAATTTAGAGGAAAATAGATGATTAATTAATGATTAAGAAACCATTAATTAATAGATGAAAATTAGGGTTTTTAATGTAAAGTCGCAAGCCTGTCCATTTTAGGGTGTCTACAACATCTTTTAATGCAACAGCTTTAGTCCACTTTGTAAAATAATCTGTCGCTGTTAGAATATACTTCTGCCCTTAACTTGACAAAGGGTTTATGGGGCCAATAAAATCTAGTCCCCACTTAACAAAAGGTTGTTCAACTTGAACTGGATTCAGAGGTAAAGCTGCTAACCTCTGTTTATTTACAAAAATAACATTGTTGAGCATTATTTTTGACACAAGCCAACTTGCTAGGATCTCGAGATTTGATTTCCTCTCTTGAAAGAATAACTGAGTTATTTCCAAGGTTCTCCGGGGTCGGGTCACAACCTGTTTGGTTACTCAGTTGAAGATAAATGTGATTGTTCATGAGGAGGCCTTTGCTAGTACGTTCAAGACAACAAACTGCAAAATATTGTTAGTTCTCTCTTTTTTTGGGTATTTTCCATTTTAACAAGTATGGGTGTTGTAAATAAAATGCAATTTTGTGTTTTCAAGATGGTAATTTTTAGAATTAATGACAACGTTTTAAAGAGAGAATGGTAACGAGAAATAAAGAAAATTGCGAGAAAAGTGAAATCCTAAGGACATGAACCGCCGTAAACCCTTCCTTGCGAATTAAATGCTGGAGAGATTTGGAACAACCCACGAAGCATAAATTAGACCAAGTCACAATTCACTACTCCACGGATGCAAGCGTTTGGAGAGAAGACATATTCACTTGTGCAAGATGTTCAAAATCTATCAAATTACGAAGCCACCGAGATGTGCGCACCCATGAGACAGATTTATCATTAAGCCCAAAGATGATCTCCTCCACCCATTTGTCATAGCAAGGTAGATATACAATAACAAACTCCAACTAAAAGTAGCACGAATTCGAAACACAATAACACAAAGGGCTCTTTGAAAATAAAGAATAATGCAAACATACATTCAATAAATTCACATAGATAGTAGTAATTCACACACCATGAATGAAGCACCCAATGTAGATCTTTATTGTATTAAAAATTCGGCCCTTTACATTTCTTTTTGATTACAATATATAGAGTTTTGATCTACAACTCTGATTATCAGAGTTAGGGCATCAAAGAGTTTAAACTAGAGAACAAAGGTTAAAACTAGAACTTTACTGAAGGGAAACTACTGCTAACTAATATTATATAACTTGCATGGATTCTTAAATCCATTTACAATCCATTTTCTCATGTAAAGAGGGAAAAATCCGCCAAAGAAGAGAGAGAAAGAAGGTGAGTTCCTCCTGTGGACTGGGAGTCTTCTTCTTGATTCTGGTGGTCCTTCTTGGATTCTTCATCTAGAACTGTCTCTGGCGGTGGGAACTAATAGGAAACCTTGAGTCTTCCCAAAACAAACTCAAGTTGTCCATTAATCTGATCTAGAGTCTAACTGGTGTCTAAAAAAGTGACCTCGCTAAAAACCCCCAGTTTTTCGGACCCCGACCTCTACCTCAAAACTTTAATGCCTTTAAAATTCCTCAAGTGTTTCTCAAAACTTTAAAACTCGAAGGTCCCAAAACTTCAGGCTGGTCGTGGGCCGAAAGGCCAAAAAAACTTAAAGAGGCCGAAAGGCCGAAATCTTTGAAGGCCAAAAGGCTGAAAAATACCCCTTGCTTACGGGGCCGAATGGCTGAAAAATCAGAGGCTGAAAGGCCGAAAAACTCTTCCTTGGTAGAATTTTGGCCAGGTGTTGAAAAATCCTGCTTTGTCTACCCGGTAATTGAACCTTGGAGCCCTATCTAGTGAAGACCTCTGGGTGAGCTGCCCGGAGCCTCTGCACTATCTCCTGGACTTCTTCAAAATTGATCTCTTTCCTTCTTATCTTAGTGACCCTTCGTTCTTGCTTCTTCCTGAAGATAGTTAATTCAGAAGTGAAGAACATGATCTCTTCCTTGTGCTATAACATTCTTTGTATTTCTTCTTTCATGTGAAACAGTTGCTGCAGGGCTTCCTTGTTACTAACTCCAGCCATAATGTCCTTGAACTATTGGAGCACCTCTTTGGAAGGGCGTAGAGCCTGTTTTCTCTCATCCCGATAGATGTTGAGACCGACCCCTGTGAAGAATGTATCTGTAGCTTTGATCCATTTTATTACCCCCTCCCACTTTTCATCTATAAGGGCCTAGAATTTCTGGCAGACCTTAATTATTTTGGTCATTTGTTCAGTCCAGGTCTCAAATTTGTCCAATTCTTTGCCCTCATAGACTTTCACCAAAATTTGGAAACGTTGCTTTCGAATTATCTCCAAGTCTTAGAGAGCTGCTTGCCACTTAACCACCTTTGAATCCATACCCCCATCATCCTCCACCAGGTCAATGAGTGAATTTACTTCAACCAATATGGTCTGGTATGGCCTAAATATCGATGGAATTGCCTTCTCTCCGAATTGTTCGAAGTCATTTATCCAATCGACGCTTACCTGGATGAAAGAGGGAGTCAAACCTGCCGGCAAATCTAGTGTAGCCCTTTTATCAAGCATGGCCTATAGTGAAGCCTCTGAATAATTTGGGTCAATAGGACCCATCATCTTTTGGATGAACCCTTTTAATGCTTCATTTTGGTCTGTTAAAGTTTTGATGGTTTCTTCATCTTTATTCATGAACCCCAAAGCATGTTTCAGCCCTAAGGCTGCTAGTGTCTTGCTCCCTTCTCTTGTAGGTTCACCCAAATCCACCTCCCTAAATGTATAGCCTTCTGATGAGACTATTTTCTGAGCAGTGCTTGGGGGCAGGATAGCTATCTGGTCTTTCCAATGATCCCCGGCGTCCTGAGTTACATACGACATGATTCTTGCAAGTGCATTGGTTTCTACCTGGTGGAAAGCTTGTCTCATAGATGTCATACTCATATCCTCCCCATCCAATTCACTAGTGTAGGTTCTCTTCTAGGGTTGTATCTCCTTGGTAAACCAAGTAGGTTTGCTGGATGCTGTTATAGGTTCATATGGTGCAACCTGGAGGATTGAATTTAAGCATTATGCCTCCAGCGTTATTTCTTTATCTGATCCCTTCTCTTGCCCTTTTTCCTATTTGTTCCCTCCTTCTTTTATTATTTCCCCTCTAGTATCTACATACATTTCCCCTTCTTCTCTCTCTCCTTCTATCTCTCCTCATTTAGTTACCACATTATCCCCTTCTTTGTCCCAGGCTGCTTCATTGGAAGTGTCAATTGATACCTTTTACTTCAGACCGGTTATGGCCTCCAGCATGGTATGGAAAGGTGGTGTGTCTTTAGCACTCATGGCTTCTCCGAAAACTTAAGTGGCACATGTTGGATGGATTGATGTTGAGGGAACAAGTGTTGGTATGATTGGAGTAGGAGATGAGGAGATGGTGGTAGTAGACGGAGGCAGAGTTGGTGCAGGAGTAGGTGTTGGAGTTGGTAGGGAAACCGGTGGAGTAGGTATGTGAGGTGGTAGAGAAGTTGGTGGAGTAAGTATGTGAGGTGGTGGAGTGAAAACATAACTCCCTCCAGCTACACTATCTACTGCTAAACTTTGAGTTACCCCACTGTCTTGGGTTTTAGGCTTTGGAGTAGAATGGGAGCTTATTGGTGGAACAAAAACAATCACCGAAGGATTGGTGAACTAGACCGGTGGTGGAGTGAGGGCTACCTGGGGTTGTATGAGTGGTGGCACCCCACTATGTGTATCTTGGCCATGATCTAAAAAGCCTTCAAGTCCTTCAAAATTAGAAAGCATGAACTCATCCAATCCTAATGCATCCAAAGGATTATCTTGTTCTTTGGGATCCTCTTTATGTTTCTTAGTAGTCTCCTTTTCTCTCCTCTTTTGCAACCTGGTCTTTTGGACTAGGGGCTCACCCGCGTCCTCTTCCTCAGGATCTTCTTGTATAGTTTCTAACTATGGAGATTCAGAACTCTTCTTTCTCTTATAGGTTTTCTTCTCGGCGGTGGGGGAAGATTGGCCAGAGGTAGATGGGCCTTCTCCTGATTGGGGTTGTGACGACCCCACTGGTGGGTCAATCTGGCCTGTCATTCTAGTTTTCTTGGGCCTTGGATTAGAGCCATATTCAACTGGTCATTCATGACCATACACGGTTCTAGGCTTTTGAGGGGGAGCTTTCTTGTACTTTGGAGCTGTTGATTTCTCTCCTCACTATTTTTCTACCTTCCTTGAGGGCTCCATCAATGTCTTTACCAGGATTGGACTCATTTTGTGTGGCTTCTTGATCCAGCTATTGTGGTCTTTATTACATGCCTTTCTCGAAAGTCTATGTCATCATTTTCATCTTTGTCCACCTCTGCGTTCATGATTGGCCGATCGTATACCTTATCTTTGGTGTAAATTTCCTCTAAGACCTCTTCGGAATCACATTCCCAGACTTTTGAGGAAATAGGAACCTTCAATACCTCTTTTGCCAAAGCTAGGTTAATTCTGCAATAATCCTAGATTATGACCTCATGGTCATCTATGCAGTTTATCCAATGATCCTCCAGATGCGGCTCATGTATGTAGAATTTGCCGATGATGTGGCTGTAAGTACCTATGGGATCAAAGTGTGCTCATACTGTCTTGTAAAGCTGTAAGGGACATTCATCCCATTCAAAGGCTAGGGATTTGTAAACCTTCATGTCCTGTAGTGTATATGGTCCCAAAGAGATGGGAAAGTTCCAACAGTGCTTCTTCTTATGCTTTATGTGCTCGTATGCATCTGCGAGCTGCCTGGCCATCTCCAAGGTGATTATCCAGTCGGATGGGTACCTGGGCAACTTTTTTGGTTGTATGATTGACCCGGCTATCCTGATGTGTGTGAATGTCCTGAATTGGATGAAATAGGCCCTAATGGCCCTTACCTTAGCAACAGCTTCTTCTGACATCCTTTTGGAAAAGTCACCTTCAATAGATCGGATGACCGCGAATATGAACGCATCATTGACTATCCTGTAATTTGGGGAATCCTCAGGCATGTTTTCTCCTTTTACTAGCTGTGGGTATACAAGGTGGGGCCATGCATTTGGGTCATTTAGAATTCCCCTCTTGGTGAGGCCTGGATAATCTGCCTGTGCAACTAGTAGATACACCACATAAGTGCTCATGTAGAACTTGGGGTTATGCCTCACTACTATCAATTGCTCATCCAAGTTGTGACTAATAATAGTGCCCCAATCAAATCTTGCCTTTCGTTCCCTGATCCTCTCTATCAATAGGATCATCTAGTGCTCTAGTTGAGTGGATTGTGGCAACCCATACACCTAACTTATCATTGTTATAGTTGCCTAGATGTCATCCTTCATGTAGCCTCTTCGAAGGTCTATCTTGTCCAATTTGTTCTTGGGAAGCGGTTGCTTGAGGTATTCTTTATTCATCATTTCGTGTATAGCTTGCTCCATGTTGCCAAACCACTTGGTCCCATTTTCAATGTAGAAGTCATAAAACTTGTCTATGCCTTTGTGGAGGTGAAAGATGTCCTCAATGACATCCAACCTGATGTCCAATACAACATGATCTTCTGAGTTTACTACCACCCTTTTGTCTGAATCATAGTGATGAGCTAGGGTGATGATCAATTCTGAAGACGAAACAACCACTGGGTGTGTGGCTGCATTTACTAACCCGGATAGGACTAATGAAGTGCAATCCTCAGATCTATTTGTAGGTTGGGAGCACTGAGTTAGGAATTTATTCCAATCTACATTCCCAATGTTGGTGTCTGTTATCTCACTGTGCTTGTTTCCCACTTTTGAGCTAGGGGGATTCCCCTTGTATTGATACTTCATTGGGGAGGCTTTCTTTGGTTCAGTCATTCCTGTAAGAAAAGACAAATATCAGTAGCTTATTGAACATAAAAAAACAATTTAAACTATGAAAGTAAGCAACAAGAGTTGAATAAATAGCTAAGTGTAAGTTTTCACACTTTCAGGGTTTCGGTCACTGAAAATTGGTTCGGACTAGGCTGAAAAGTCTGAAAGTGCAAAAAGATCTGTTGGAAGGACAAAGTCCGTCGGGACTTTTCAGTGTTTTAGACACCAAAAAATGAGAGGTTCTCACTCAAGAACGTAGAATCGTTTGAACATGGTGAGGAACCCAGAAAGCCCAATCGGAGGTTTCACTTTTGGCTTTTCGGATCTTTCAGTCTTTCGAACCTTTCAAATGTCCGAAAGGCTGAAATGTCCAAAATGGTACTTGGCAAGAGCTTGAAGGCATCTTTAAACAGGTTTGGCCAAAAATAACTAGCTTTCATAATTTTTAGTGTTGTATTCCTTGCAGCAAAATGACCACCAGCTGGTCCATCATGAAAATCTTCTAGAATCTTCTCTGTTTGATCTTCATTAATGCATCTCAGCAGCACACCATTTTAATCCCTTCTAAACAATACATTATCAATTTCAACATAAGGGATGGCATGTAATCTAAAATACCTCCTTTGAGAGCTGCTCAAACCATGAGGGCATTCACCAGTGAGAAGATACTATTGTATTCGCTCTATCCAATCCATGATAATTACTGGTTGACTCCTCTAATCTGCATTATCATGGGTAAGTATAACATTACCTTGATGTTGATGAGTGTCTTTATGGTTTGTAGCGAGATGATCACACATTCCTTTCCCTCTTACAAGATTTGTAACCTTGATTTCCACGTCATACTCCATCACACGGGTTATCCATCCAGCCCTCTTATCATTTAAATCTTTATTCAGCAGAAAGTCTTTCACACTAGGATGGGCAACCATCAGATGAATCTTATTGCTCGCAATCAGGGGCTTGAACTCTTTAAGGCTTCTTATAACAACAAGCACATACTTTTCAATAAAATTATAATGTTTTTCATAACCCTCCAATCCTTGGCTGAAAAAAGAAACAGGATGTTCTTGCCCTTCTGCATTTTGTTGTACCAACATTGCTGAGATTGATTCATCAGCCCCAAAAGCATACAAAATAAAATATTTCTCAAAATTGGGGTTAATCAGTGTGGGAGCATGTGATATTTCCTCCTTTACCTATTCAAAGCTGAGCTTTCCCTCTTTAATCTAGGTGAAACTCACTTTTTTTTTAAGCATTGCTGTCATAGGCTTCAAAACAACAACAACATTTCGAATAAACCTTCTCAGAAAATTGATCCTTCCAAGGAAACTTTGCAGCCCCTTTTTGTGAGCTGGTAATGGCAATGCCAAGATGGCACTTACCCTTTCATGGTCAATGGTGGTACCATATTTAGAAACAATATGACCCAACAGTTTGCCTTCGTGAATAGCGAAGATACACTTTTTGGGATTCAAAGAAACACCAAATTCTCTACATCTTTCAAATATTAGCCTTAATGCTTGAAATGTTGTTCTGAATCTTTTGAGAATATAGTAATGTCATCTAAATAAATAAGTACAAACCTATTTATGAGGCCATGGAAAGCCATCTCCATCACTTTCTGAAAGGTAGCTCCAACATTTGACAATCTGAATGGCATATTTTTGTAAGCCATTGTTCCCCACTTGGCTGTGAAGGCAATTTTGAATTGGTCTTCCTCCTTGACCAAAATTTGATTATATCTACTAAAAACATCCATCAAGGAGAAACGATCAAAACCTGAAAAAATTTGCAAAATTTGCTCCATGGAGGGTAGCGGGTGATGATCTTTCAATGAGGCATGATTCAGGTCTCTGAAATCAACACGAAGCCTTATTTCACCATTCTTCTTCCTCACAGGTACAAGGTTTGATACCCAAGATGTATGCTTGATTGGAAATACAATATTCCCTTTCAACATCTTAATCAACTTAGATCTCATGAGCTATTCCGGCTTTGGATTCAAAGGCCTTTGCTTCTTTCTGACAGGTTTTGCACCTGGTTCTAGCTCTATTGTGTGCTGGGATAATTGAGGGTCAAAACCCTTCGAATCATGGTATTTCCAAGAAAAGATATCATTATATTCTTGACATAATAAAACAAATTGTTGTTGTTCTTCTGTAGTACAGATTTTCCCAAGCTTTAAAAACTTATCTTTGGCAACTTGAACAGTTTGATAATGATCTTTCTTCATTCTAAGTTGGTTTTATCAGTATGTAATTGATCATCAGTATTAAAAATTGACTCAAGTGTCACAAGACCCTTAGATATTTTATTACCTTTCAGCTGTACAACCTGGTTTTCATATTGCTGCTGATATTTTTTCCGATTTCCATTTGAGAACTCAACCTCTTCAATCAGAAAATTTAGAATCTGCTCATCACTATCAAAAACTTGCCAATTCACATTATTATCTGGTATAGATGGTTTGACTACCACTTTAACATATGGCTAGGACTGAACATTTTTGGTATCATTAGGTATGTCAAATTCAACTCCCATGGCCGCTAACCTATTAGCTTATTTGTTTTGGCCTCTTGGGATTGAAACAATATTAAAGGCAGCAAACTCTTCAATCAGGTCTAGGACTCTATGTCTGTACAATTTCAAAACATCATTCTTGGCTGAAATTACATTTTTTATCTGATTAACCACAAGCTCACTATCACCGAAAACCTTTAAACAATCAATTTTCCTCATTCTGGCCCATTCTAAGCCATGTACAAGAGATTCATACTCTGCTATATTATTTGTACAGCTGAAAGTTAAATGAAAAGCAGAATAATACTTTTCACCAGTAGGTGAAATAAGCATGGCACCACCATGTGAACCATTACGGTTCCTTGAACCATCAAAATAAAGTTACCATAAGTTATTAGAATGGTTTTCAGACTGTTATTCATCATTTTTAACAAGATTTGGAATGCTTCTTTATTCATGAATGACATAATTAGCAAGTCCAGTCACATCCATATGATTGAATGGCTGCTCTTCATTGTCTTCAACAGCCCATTCATCCAAAATGATGTATGGTATGCCTTCCAACATCGTGCTAGGATCTAAGGCAGCAAGCTGGTCATCCTCATGAAAACTCAGATTTGCATTAATGGTACTTGGAATAAAAGGTTCTATGTGGTCTTTGGTCAATGGTTCCACTTTTATAGTGACCCTTATACCATATCATGTTCTAAAGAACATATGAGACCAATCAGAAGATAGATAACCCCTATCTTTGATGTAAAATCCCTATTCAAACAGATAGCAAAATAGGGTGGCAAATCAATTACATAGATGCCTTGTGGTATTGAAAAATTAGGATATGCATGCAAGGTTAAATCCATATTTCATATGACACCAATTGTATGATGGATGATCCATCTAACCAAACAACTCCCCTTTATAATGGCTCTTACTTCAAACCCAACTTATCAACCAGTTGCTTGGGCATAACAGAACTTGTGGCCCCTGAATCTATCATACAATTGTGAACTAGAAAACCACCAATAATTAGGGTCACATAGAAAGGAGCTGGCTTGTGTGGATTATCCTTAGGGGTAAAAGCACTAGCTAGCATGACCTTAGACTTATCTTGAGCTGGCTGATCTAAAAGTGATATTTTAGCCAATGCTTGTCTCATACTCTCTTTTTGACCAGGTAATTGCAAAGCATCTAATAATGAAATGCTAACTATAGCTTTTCTCATATAATCAACAATGTTGAAATGAGTGAAACTAACCTTTTGCTGAAGTTTATTAGCAGTAGCATCCTTTTGTCCTTGTGGCACTGAAACTTGCATTTTTTGTTGATCACCAGTAGGTGCTTGTTGTCCTCTTGGTAAAATCTTCACCCCTTAGGCTTGTGTAATAGTAGGCTGCCATTTTTGACTGCTTCCAGCTTGACTGGAATAAAAAACTGCTGGTATTTTTTCATTTCCAGCTTGCTGGTTTAAATTAGCAGCTCCGATTTTTAATCTAGTATTTGCTAAAACAGGATCATACTGCTAGTTTTGTGCAAAATTTGCACCACAGAAATCCCCATTTTGAGAATTCATCAAGGCAACATGCGGTTCATTAGGATTAGATTGTGAACCTTACTGTTCAGACCCATTTTGATTTGCACCTTGCTATCCCAAAACACTGTTCTGCACCATAAGGGCCTTATTATGTATTCTATTTAGGTAGGTGGCTTGATTATGAGGCTGATTACATGGGTAACACCATTCGTAATCTTGAACCATATTTTTCTGAATAGGAACCATTACTTTTGAAGTGCTTGGCATATTTAGATTGTATGGCTGT
>MU225630.1:178647-198067 GCA_018584345.1 Thuja plicata | reverse complement strand
GTAAGTATGTGAGGTGGTGGAGTGAAAACATAACTCCCTCCAGCTACACTATCTGTTGCTAAACTTTGAGTTACCCCACTGTCTTGGGTTTTAGGCCCTGGAGTAGAATGGGAGCTTATTGGTGGAACAGAAACAATCACCAAAGGATTGGTGAACTAGACCAGTGGTGGAGTGAGGGCTAGCTGGGGTTGTATGAGTGGTGGTCCCCCACTATGTGTATCTTGGCCATGATCTAAAAAGCCTTCAAGTCCTTCAAAATCAAAAAGCATGAACTCATCTAATCCTAATGCATCCAAAGGATTATCTTGTTCTTTGGGATCCTCTTTATGTTTCTTAGTAGTCTCCTTTTCTCTCCTCTTTTGCAACCTGGTCTTCTAGACTAGGGGCTCACCTACGTCCTCTTCCTTAGGATCTTCTTGTACAGTTTCTAGCTGTGGAGATTTGGAACTCTTCTTTCTCTTATAGGTTTTCTTCTCAGCGGTGGGGGAAGATTGGCCAGAGGTAGATGGGCCTTCTCCTGATTGGGGTTGTGACGACCCCGGTGGTGGGTCAATCTGGCCTGTCATTCTAGTTTTCTTGGGCCTTGGATTAGAGCCATATTCAACTGGTTGTTCATGACCATACACGGTTCTAGGCTTCTGAGGGGGAGCTTTCTTGTACTTAGGAGCTGTTGATTTCTCTCCTCACTATTTTTCTACCTTCCTTGAGGGCTCCATCAATGTCTTTACCAGGATTGGACTCATTTTGTGTGGCTTCTTGATCCAAGCTATGGTGGTCATTATTACATGCCTTGCCCAAAAGTCTACGTCATCATTTTCATCTTTGTCCACCTCTGCGTTCATGATTGGCTAGTCGTATACCTTATCTTCGGTGTAAATGTCCTCTAGGACCTCTTCGGAATCACATTTCTAGACTTTTGAGGAAATAGGAACCTTCAATGCCTTTTTTTCCAAAGCTAGGTTCATTCTACAATAATCCTAGGTTCTGACCTCATGGTCATCTATGCAGTTTATCCAGTGATCCTCTAGATGTGACTCATGTATGTAGAATTTGCTGATGATGTGGCTGTCAGTACCTATGGGATCAAAGCGTGCTCATACTATCTTGTAAAGCTGTAAGGGACATTTATCCCATTCAAAGGCTAGGGATTTGCAAACCTTCATGTCCTACAGTGTATATGGTCCCAAAGAGATGGGAAAGTCCCAACAGTGCTTCTTCTTATGCTTTATGTGCTTGTATGCATCTGCGAGCTGCCTAGCCATCTCCAAGGTGATTATCTAGTTGGATGGGTACCTGGGCATCTTTTTTGGTTGTACGATTGACCCATCTATCATGATGTGTGTGAATGTCCTGAATTGGATAAAATAGGCCCCAATGGCCCTTACCTTAGCAGCAGCTTCTTTTGACATCCTTTTGGCAAAGTCACCTTCAATAGATCGGATGACCATGAATATGAATGCATTGTTGACTATCATGTAATTCAGGGAATACTCGGGCATCTTTTCTCCTTTTACTAGCTACGGGTATACAAGGTGGGGCCATGCATTTGGGTCATTTAGAATTCCCCTCTTGGTGAGGCCCGGATAATCTGCCCGTGCAGTTAGTAGATACACCACATAAGTGCTCATGTAGAACTTGAAGTTATGCCTCACTGCTGTCAATTGCTCATCCAAGTTGTCACTAATAATAGTGCCCCAGTCAAATCTTTCCTTTCGTTCCCTGATCCTCTCTATCAGTAGGATCATCCAGTGCTCTAGTTGAGTGGATTGTGGCAACCCATACACCCAGCTTATCATTGTTATAGCTGCTTGGATGTCATCCTTCATGTAGCCTCTTCGGAGGTCTATATTGTCCAATTTGTTCTTGGGAAGTGGTTGCTTGAGGTATTCTTTATTCATCATTTCATGTATAGCTTGCTCCCAGTTGCCAAACCACTTGGTCTCCTTTTCAATGTAGAATTCATAGAACTTGTCTATGCCTTTGTGGAGGTGAAAGATGTGCTCAATGACATCTATCCTGATGTCCAATACAACCTGATCTTCTGAGTTTACTACCACCCTTTTGTCTGAATCATAGTGATGAGCTAGGGTGACAATCAATTCTGAAGATAAAATGGCCACTAGGTGTGCGGCTGCATTTACTAACCTAGATAGGACTAATGAAGTGCAATCCTTAGATCTGTTTGCGGGTTGGGAGCACTGAGTTAGGAATTCATTCCAATCTACATTCCTGATGTTGGTGTCTATTATCTCACTATGCTTGTTTCCCACTTTTGTGCTAGGGGGATTCCGCTTGTATTGATACTTCATTGGGGAGGCTATCTTTGGTTCAGTCATTCCTGCAAGAAAAGACAAATATCAGTAGCTTATTGAACAGAAAAAAATAATTTAAACTATGAAAGTAAGCAACGAGAGCTGAATAAATAGCTAAGTGTAAGTTTTCACACTTTCAGGGTTTTGGTCACTGAAAATTGGTTCGAACTAGGCTAAAAAGTCTGAAAGTGCAAAAATATCTGTTGGAAGGACAAAGTTCGTCGGGACTTTTCAGGGTTTTAGACACCAAAAAATGAGAGGTGTTCACTCAAGAATGCCGAATCATTCAAAAATGGTGAGGAACCTGGAAAGCCCGATCGGAGGTTTTGCTTTCGGCTTTTCAGACCTTTCAATCTTTCAAACCTTTTAGATGTCTGAAAGGACGAAACTTCTAAAATGGTACTTGGCAAGAGCTTGAAGATCCATTTTTGGCCTTTCAGAGGCCAAAAACCTATGGCAAGGGCCGCGACTGAAAAAACACAAAACCTAAAATCTAAGATGAACCAACACAAGAAAACCCTAGGGCCAACAAGGAGGGACGCCCTTGTCGATGCATGAAGGCACAAAGGCTCGACGCGACAGAGAAATGTGGTGCCCTAGGCTGGACAAGCACTAGGCACACTGAAAAGATATAAAAAACCCTAGACCTAGAATAAAAACAAGAAGCGAAGGAGAGCGAGGAGGACCTACCTCAAACAAACGAGTAGGGGGAGGACAACCAAGTGGCTCAAAGGTGGAAGTGCTCAGTGAGGAGAAGCAGACAGAATCATAGGTGGGAGCACAAAAAACACAAAGTGTGTTTTAAAATGAGGCTTCTTCTATTTATAGCCCGCGAGCTGACGTTAGTGGCTTTGGGGCTTTTGGACCCTGAAAGGCTGAAAATGTCGAAAGAGAACCAAGCCTTTGGCCTTTTGGTGTTTTTGGAGTCTGAAAACATCGAAAGGTCAGATCTTCAGCCTTTCGTCCATTTTGGCATTTTGGAGGATCTAAGTCCTCCGAAAGTCCAAAAGGGCTGAAAGGTCGGGTCTTCAGCCTTTCGGCCATTTTGGCACTTCGGAGGAACTAAGTCCTCCAAAAGTTTGAAAGGGCCAAAAGGCCAAAAAAGGGTTCTTCCTTCTTCTGACTTGGTTTCAACCATCATCTGGTGGCTGACTAGATTTCCATGATGGGTGAACAGGATGAAAGGAAAAAGGACAAAAGAAGGGGGGTCCCCATGGTCAGAGGACCTAAAATGGGGTGTGTGTTGTAGACCCACAACAAGAATATTTCAGACACTTCCTCACCCACGTGAAGGCATCTTTAAATAGGTTTGGCCAAAAATAACTAGCTTTCATAATTTTTAGTGTTGTAGTCCTTGCAGCAAAATGACCACCAGCTGGTCCATCATGAAAATCTTCTAGAATCTTCTCTGTTTGATCTTCATTAATGCATCTCAGCAGCACACCATTGTAATCCTTTTTAAACAATACATTATCAATTTCAACATAAGGGATGGAATGTAATCTAAAATACCTCCTTTGAGAGCTACTCAAACCATGAGGGCATTCACCAGTGTGAAGATACTGTTGTATTTTCTCTATCCAATCCATGATAATTACTGGTTGGCTCCTCTGATCTGCATTATCATGGGTAAGTATAACATTACCTTGATGTTGATGAGTGTCTTTATGGTTTGCAACAAGATTCTCACACATTCCTTTCCCTCTTACGAGATTTGTAACCTTGATTTCCACATCATACTCCATCACACGGGTTATCCATCTAGCCCTCTTATCATTTAAATCTTTATTTAGCAGAAAGTCTTTCACACTAGGATGGGCAACCATCAGATGAATCTTATTGCTCGCAATCAGGGGCTTGAACTTTTTAAGGCTTCTTATAACAACAAGCACATGCTTTTCAATAAAATTATAACACTGTTCATAACCCTCCAATCCTTGGCTGGAAAAAGAAATAGGATGTTCTTTCCCTTCTGCATTTTGTTGTACCAACATTGTTGAGATTGATTCATCAGCCCCAAAAGCATACAAAATAAAAAATTTCTCAAAATTGGGGTTAATCAATGTGGGAGCACATGATATTTCCTCCTTTACCTCTTCAAAGCTGAGCTTTCCCTCTTTAATCCAAGTGAAACTCACATTTTTTTTAAGAATTGCTGTCATAGGCTTCAAAACAACAACAACGTTTGGAATAAACCTTCTCAAAAAATTGATCCTTCCAAGGAAACTTTGCAGCCCCTTTTTGTGAGCTGGTAATGGCAATGCCAAGATGGAACTTACCCTTTCATGGTCAATGGTGGTACCATATTTAGAAACAATATGACCCAACAGTTTGCCTTCGTGAATAGCGAAGATACACTTTTTGGGATTCAAAGAAATGCCAAATTCTCTACATCTTTCAAATATCAGTCTTAAATGCTTGAAATGTTGTTCTGAATCTTTTGAGAATATAGTAATGTCATCTAAATAAATAAGTACAAAACCATTTATGAGGCCATGGAAAGCCATCTCCATCACTTTCTGAAAGGTAGCTCCAACATTTGACAATCTGAATGGCATATTTTTGTAAGCCATTGTTCCCCACTTGGCTGTGAAGGCGGTTTTGAACTGGTCTTCCTCCTTGACTAGAATTTGATTATATCTGCTAAAAACATCCATCAAGGAGAAATGATCAAAACCTGAAAAAATTTGCAAAATTTGGTCCATGGAGGGCAGCGGGTGACGATCTTTCAATGAGGCACGATTCAGGTCTCTGAAATCAACACAAAGCCTTATTTCACCATTCTTCTTCCTCATAGGTACAAGGTTTGATACCCAAGATGTATGCTTGATTGGAAATACAATATTCCCTTTCAGCATCTTAATCAGCTCAGATCTCATGAGCTATTCCGGCTTTGGATTCAAAGGCCTTTGCTTCTTTCTGATAGGTTTGGCACCTGGTTCCAGCTCTATTGTGTGCTGGGCTAATTGAGGGTCAAAACCCTTCAAATCATGGTATTTCCAAGAAAAGATATCATTGTATTCTTGACATAATAAAACAAATTGTTGTTGTTCTTCTACAGTATAGATTTTCCCAAGCTTTAAAAACTTATCTTTGGCAACTTGAACAGTTTGATAATGATCTTTCTTCATTCTAAGCTGGTTTTATCAGTACGTAATTGATCATCAGTATTAAAAATTGACTCAAGTGTCACAAGACGCTTAGGTATTTTATTACCTTTCAGCTGTACAACCTAGTTTTCATATTGCTACTGATATTTTTTCCAATTTCCATTTGAGAACTCAGCTTCTTCAATCAGGAAATTTAGAATCTGCTCATCACTATCAAAAACTTGCCAATTCACATTATTATCTGGTATAGATGGTCTGACTACCACTTTAACATATGGCTAGGACTGAACATTTTTGGTATCATTAGGTATGTCAAATTTAGCTCCCATGGCCGCTAACCTATCAACTTGTTTGTTTTGGCCTCTTGGGATTGAAACAATATTAAAGGCAACAAACTCTTCAATCAGGTCTAGGACTCTATGTTTGTACAATTTCAAAACATCATTCTTGGCTGAACTTACATTTTTTATCTGATTAACCACAAGCTCACTATCACCAAAAACCTTTAAACAATCAATTTTCCTCATTCTGGCCAATTCTAAGCCATGTACAAGAGATTCATACTCTGCTATATTATCTGTACAGCTGAAAGTTAAATGAAAAGTAGAATAATACTTTTCACCAGCAGGTGAAATAAGCATGGCACCACCACGTGAACCATTATGGTTCCTTGAACCATCAAAATAAAGTTACCGTAAGTTATTAGAATGGTTTTCTGACTGTTATTCATCATTTTTAACAAGATTTGGAATGCTTCTTTGTTCATGAATGACATAATTACCAAGTCCAGTCACATCCATATCATTGAATGGCTACTCTTCGCTGTCTTCAGCAGCCCATTCATCCAAAATGATGTATGGTATTCCTTCCAACATCGTGCTAGGATCTAAGGCAGCAAGCTGGTCATCCTCATGAAAACTCAGATTTGCATTAATGGTACTTGGACTAAAAGGTTATATGTGGTCTTTGGTCAATGGTTCCACTTTTATAGTGACCCTTATACCATATCATGTTCTAAAGAACATATGAGACCAATCAGAAGATAGATAACCCCTATCTTTGTTGTAAAATCCCTACTTAAACAGATAGCAAAATAGGGTGGCAAATCAATTACATAGATGTATTGTGGTATTGAAAAATTAGGATATGCATGCAACGTTAAATCCAAATTTCATATGAAACCAACTATATGATGGATGATCCATCTAACCGAACAACTCGCCTTTCTAATGGCTCATACTTCAAACCCAACTTATCAACCAGCTGCTTTGGCATAACAAAACTTGTGGCCCCTGAATCTATCATACAATTGTGAACTAGAAAACCACCAATAATTAGGGCCACATAGAAAGGAGTTGGCTTGTGTGGATTATCCTTAGGGGTAAAAGCACTAGCTAGCATGACCTTAGACTTATCTTGAGCTGGCTGATCTGAAAGTGATATTTTAGCCAATGCTTGTCTCATACTCTCTTTTTGACTAGGTAATTGCAAAGCATCTAATAATGAAATGCTAACTGTAGCTTTTCTCATATAATCAACAATGTTGAAATGAGTGAAACTAACCTTTTGCTGAAGTTTATCAGTAGCAGCATCCTTTTGTCCTTGTGGCACTGAAACTTGCATTTTCTGTTGATCAACAGTAGGTGCTTGTTGTCCTCTTGGTAAAATATTCACCCCTTAGGCTTGTGTAATAGCAGGCTGCCATTTTTGACTGCTTCCAGCTTGACTAGAATTAAAAACTGTTGGTATTTTTTCCTTTCCAGCTTGCTGGTTTAAATTAGTAGCTCTGGTTTTCGATCTAGTATTTGCTGAAATAGGATCATACTGCTAGTTTTGTGCAAAATTTGCACCACAAAAATCCCCATTTTGAGAATTCATCAAGGCAACATGCGGTTCATTAGGATCAGATTGTGAACCTTGCTATTCAGACCCATTTTTATTTGTACCTTGCTATCCCAAAACACTGTTTTGCACCATAAGGGCCTGATTATGTATTCCATTTAGGTAGGTGGCTTGATTATGAGGCTGATTACATGGGTAACACCATTCGTAATCTTGAACCATATTTTTCTGAATAGGAACCATTACTTTTGAAGTGCTTGGCATATTTAGATTGTATGGCTGTCCAACCCTTTGATTGTAAGCAAAATTTCTTCTTTGGCTCTGATAATTAGCTTGATAGGCAGGCCTATTTGCCTGAATAGGAGCTTGATAAGGCCTATTTGAGCTCTCATTCTACTTCTTAAGATTGATCATCTCATTGCCAAGGTTCTACAATGTCTTCATAAGCATTTTCATTTTTCTCTTTTATGTCCTTGTACTCCTGAGATGATGTTGTAATTTGCTACGCTTGAGCATCAACTTGAACATTGAATGCTGGAAAAGATGGTACAATAGCTACAATAGGTGGTATAACTATTGTACTTTGTTGAATCTCAGCAAAATATGGCATTGGTGGCCTTTGGGCTATCTTGTCTGCTTAGATCAGGCTATTTTCAGCCCTTATGGCCACTTCATAAGCTGTTGGAAGCGTGATTCCACCCATAGATTGAATCTAAACTGAGATATCACTGTTAAGAGCTCTTAAAAAATAAAAAAAATGCATAATCATTAAAGGGATTAACTGTTGATGGAATTCTGTCCCATGTCTTTTGGAAATGGTGATTAAAATCTGTTATATGTTCATGAGGTTCTCTCTTGATCGTAGTCAATTGCTCCACCAATGACAAATGATCAGATTTATCCTCAAAATGTGTGCATAAGGTAACTCCCAATTGATCCCATTCTACAATAACATTAACAGGAAATCTTCTAAACCAAGCAAGAGCTTTACCTTTGAATGATGTAGCGAGCAATTTGATTGCTACGTCTTGTTCTATGATTTGATGTAATCCACATAGAGACGCCACATCTCTGATATGCTCGATGGGTGTGGTGTGATCTTCTTCCACAAAATATGGCAGTCCCTTCAAATCTCTAGCTGGTATGTCATGATGTTGCTGGATATTCAAGGGACTCCCTTGATTGAAAGCCACAAAAGGCTGATTTCGAGCAATTTGTACTCCAAGAGGTGGCTATTGTACTTGCTGAATATAGTTAATAAGTGGCTATTACACTTGATTTACTACTAGTATCTTAGTTGTAGTAGTCTAAAAATGATTTTCATATGCTGGTATCTCTAAATCAAAAGTGCTAGGAATCTCAGAACCACTTGGTAACACTGAAAACTCAGATCCTTGATTAATCCAATCTTCAAAATCATCAAAAACCAGATTTCCAAACGCTGCTACAGTAGCATCAGTGGATATTTCTATTATTCTACCATTTCTGCTTGGCAGAAAAATGCCTCTCCTTGCTGCTCTGCCTCTTGCTCTCCCAAATCGGAGTTCTTGAAATTCAGGTCTGCCCCTATTTTGGCGAGTATAAACATTTCTCATAAGCTGCAATAATTGTATCTACAAGAAACTAGATCCTTAGAGTCACCAAGTGCTTAAAACAATACCTCCCAGGAGGTTGGAAACTGCTGCTCGCACTAAAACAACAAAAATAATGAGGTGTTGAAACAACTTGTGGAACAAGAACGTGTCCCACCGGGCGTGCCAAAAATTGCTGTCAATCAGGATTGCACCCGTGATGCAAAGTGTGAAACCTTGCAATCCTATTGGAACAAGGAAATGTTCCCGCTATCGTGAATGGGAATGAATCTCTAGATCATAGGCCGACTACCTCCTTGTGATCACCTAAACTACTTCTTAACAAGGAAAAGGGGAGAAGGATATACTTGAAATAAAAAACTACACTACTGAGGTGATTCATCAAAATTTGATGTTGCAGCAAAACCTTGAGATAAACATATATGTGAAACACAATTATCAACTTGATAAATTCTGCAATAATGATTCTATGAAAGGCTCCTTAATCAGCAATAAAGAGGAAAACACTAATGTTTTCACAGTTTAATCACTTAAAATTAGTGGTAACACAATCATAAACAATCAACTATTACGCAAAAGATAGATGGAAAAGGTATCAAAATTCTATATAAAACTCCAAGGATCTGCTACAAACTGCTCCCTTACAATGATGCCTACTTTCTACAATGTGCAAAAAGAGGTCAAAAAGAAGGAAGTGCTGAATAATGAGGTAAAAGTACAAGATATAGCCCAAAGAAACCATAATGGGTCGGATGCATGGAAAAACCCCACGAAAGAGGCATCAAACTGATGGAAACTAAAGTGCAACTGCTGTAAGAACTCCTCCAAGCCAAGTGTCACTGAAAAACAACTCAAACTGATCCTCCAACTGCTCCTCAACTCCCAAAATCATGCAAAAATGTGAGGAGGTTGGATAGAAGGAGAAAACCCACAAAAAGAGGGCCATGATTGCATGAAATGTGCCGAAATTTCTCCACAACAACTCCTCAACTGATGACCACTGCACGATAACTTAGAAAACACCTCAAGATGCTATGAATAGGCCATAACAGCAAAAGACTGAATGTGAATAGAAACCCTCCCCTAGAGATGAGCATAGGATAAACAGTCAACTATTGGTCAACTCTAGCAAAGTGACATAACTAAGAAAAAACCCTAGAAGACACCCCTCCACTGAACATAAGTCCAACTTATAGAAAAAGGCTCTCATTTTCATTTAATAATTAATAATTAATTGCCTTATAACAATGACAATTAACTATTATTATCACAATAATGCATACAAAAAATGACAACTCTCCCCTAATGCTATTTATTTATTAACTAATTATTAATTGATCATATTTTAATATATTTAATCTCTTAAAATGAATAATATCAATATTTGTTTTAAAATATTAAATATATCACAATGCATTCGTTAATATTTAATTAATAAATAAATAATCATTCCAAAAGAAATATATTTATTTATTAATAATAATCGTAATATAAGATATTTAATTTTAAAGTGAATAATTTACTTATCCATTTTAAAATTAGATATGTTAATATTATAATTATTATTAATAAATAAGTGTATTTTCCTCTAAAGATATATATTTAATCACTAACAGATCACGCAAAAGGTTTATTTATATTTCCCTTGGTTGTATTTAATATATCTAATATTTCGTAAATGATAAAATTTACTTAATACTAAATATATTTAAATAAAATTTAAATTTAAATTTTAACAATATATATTATAATATATCTCTCATTTTAAATTTAATAGATAATAATCTTATCTAATAAATATAAATTGGCATAATACATAACATATATTGTTAAAATTTAGATTGAAAGGGAAAAAATAAATAAACCTTCATACATAAAGATGAAGTAAAGAAAAAACATATCGAAGGCTACCTTTTGACATTCAATTCAATTTAAAGAAAATTGAGATCCGACCTATAACCTAAGGACCGAACCCTAATCTCAATATATTTTCATTTACCATGTTCGGGAAAGCTCTATTGTTATGCCGCCATGAGTATAGGGTTTGATGTGTTGTGAGGTCCTCTTGCTGTTTCCATTATTCTCTCACACTGCACTCTCCTTCTTTGTGGTTGTATTATCATCTTATAGCTCCGTCCACATTCTTTATGTAAACTATGGCTTTTTCATCTTCTTTGACCACTGCATCTGGGTTAAAAATGCCGCCATGGAAAGAGCTTCCTGCTAAGGTCACACTGCTTCCTTAATTTTGCTGAAGGCCATTCCTTGCTTCATGTTGTTTCTTTCCTTTATGCTGGTTGACGCTTTGTACACAAGGATAGGGTTTGGAGTTTGAAATTTTCTTCTGTTGAAGAACCCAGTCATGGATGGGCTTGGGATAGTTTGATGTTGAATCGACCGCCATTGCATCATTTTCCTTCTGTAAGCTACCACCAAGGAGAGATAAGGTTTTGAAGAAAAGAAAATGATGATGTTTGTGTACCACCATTCTGCTCTTTGTTTGGTAAAACAACCCTGTTCTATTGATCTCTTGGGGTTTAAAATTAAACTTGACCTTGTTGCCAGAGAATAAAATGTTGCTGCTCTGTTCTTACAGCTACTTTCTTGCTAAGAAATATCTCTACATTTTATGGAAGCTATTGCCATTCCTTTTCAACTCACGGTTTTAAAATTGGTGAGTTTCTTCTAATACCATGTTTTCCCAACACTGCAGCTTCTAAATTGTTTTGGTTTAAAAAATGCAAGACAAATGGGTATCTTAAGATGTTCACAAAGCTTTGTAACCTATTTTGTATGGTTTCTTTGATCCAACTTTGCTTTGAAGAACCAAAAGGAATTCTGTTTTGAAACGTGCTCCAAGAAACTTTCACAGTCTGTGTATAAATTACTTTTACTGCTTTCCCTTATGACTGTATTCTGTAGCATGATGCCATTCTTTTCCTTTAATGAGTTGGTGAAAGGCTGCTGCTCCTTCATAAAAAAACTTGATAACCCTCCACAACATTGAATTTAACATGAAAAGAAAACTCTCTTAGGTCGGCTGCTATGGATGTTTAAAAATAACAAAAAAATCTCTACACTTACACAAAACCCTCTGTAAGTGCTGGAGACTCAGAAATTGTGGCTTTTCTCTTCTTCTGTTCTATATTCTTTTCTATGGCACATTATGTTCTTTATGATGCTTGTGAGAAATTAACTTGACGCTGGCCCTTCACTATCATTGGATTGCCCTGAGCTTTTCCCTTAATAATTAACTCCATTTGTTTCTCTTGTCAGCTCCAACCCATACATTCTAATGAAAGGTTCTTATGATCTGGACATTTCATATCTTAAACTTAGATTTCTGATTGAACTTGGTCTATATTAAAAATCATGCGATTGTTTCAATCCATTTGGTAATTGATAACATAATGCATGCCCTAAGTGCAAAATCTGAATATTTCTTTAGCACCAAACAAGACTAATGTGTATATATTGCAAAACACTTAGCTTTTACTTAAAAACTGTAACAACAACTCCATATAAACATGATCTCCAAATTTTACATAAATGATGATACCTTCTTCATAAAAAATCAGATTATAACTCTTTCTTTATTGGACTGAAAATGATAGTAACCTATCTTTTGATATCATTTGATTATCTTGCTTAAGGTATGGCTGCTTTTTAAAATTATGGGTTTCCTTCTTGCTCACTCACTGTTTGGCTTTATTGTTGTCTGTAACATTTTAAGCCATAATAGTGCTTGTGATGTATTTGTTACAGCTGTAATTTCTCATTTGTTGATGCTCCATTTGTACTACAACAATATCATTTATGAAACAAGTCTTTGTATTCCAAGCATAATAACTGCTCCTTTTTGAACATGAGTGTCATTATATAACAAATTGTTGCTCTTTTCCTGTTTCTTTATTCTGCCAAGTCTATATTCCTTTCACATAAATGGATGTTGCATCTCTTAATGAATATGACACATCATGAGTGCATGAACTTGCACCTGCACATTCAACACAATTTGTTAAGATAAAACATGCTGCCCTGAATGTATCCTTCTCGCCTCTTTTTCATGCTAATGACACGCTGCTGCTTTTTAAATCATTATATATGTTCTGATCTTGCTATATGCTCATGGTATCACTGCTAATATATTATCTTACAATGTATCTTTGAGAAAGAATATGTCAATGGTGCTACTCAATACTTTGTTCTTTCTAAATCTTGCACTACATTTACTTTACACATGACTCTCCTCCTTGTATTGACATTGTTATGGCATGAAATATTTTCATTAAAAACTGTTACCATTCATAACAAAATATTGTGTTGTGAATCTGAAACCTTTATGTCACTTCTTGATTCCATTAGAGAATATCACCTCCATTCCCTTCTCTCTTTGATCTTGTGTATCTTTGATGATTATTGCTGCTACCTTTCCTTGAAAACTATTGCTGGTTTCATATTTTCTAAACTTGTTGCTTCTCAATTCAGCTAGAAAGTCACATGCCTGAAACTTATGCATGCCCCTTCAATAGCCTCCTCAAGTCCTTTGGTCTTCACCTCTTCAAGAATTCAGTCAGAAATTTTCACACCTGTAATGCATGTGTGTCCCTTCAACAACCTACTTGGTCTTCATACCTGTATCTGCACATGAAGCAAACAATCATTAATAAAACACCTTCTCTTCTTCCTGCTGATTCTGAATATGTTTCTGTATTTCTATCTTGCATTTTTATCAGTGAATAGAGACCAACATAATAGAATAGGAGTTATCTTTCTTCATTTCTTTGTTCATCTGAATCGACTCCTCCCTCCTTTCTTCTTTGTTGCAGACAAATCTCAGATGAGAGTCTAGAACTACGATGACAACCAACACACAACAACATTCAGAACTACAACAATAATATCAGGCAATGGGGGGGCCTAACCCTTATCCCTCTTGTGTTGATTTCTTTTCATTTATGAAAATGGAAAAATAACTCTTCTATTTTCCTGCATTTCTAATTTAGCATGCATGTTCGCATTATCCTAAAACCACGGGTTGTGTGGTTGCTATTTTTAAAAAATGTATTTCATTTTGAATATCTTTTAATGAAAAATATCCTTTGTTAATAATTGAAACACACTTTCCAGTTCTTTTGTTTTGAAAGCAACCACTGCTTGTGTGGCTATTTTAAATGTTTCTCTCCTGTTTATTTCAATTATGAATTTGAACAAACATTTGTACCTTGTAAAAGAAATCTACATTCTTTGATAACTTAGGGCAACATTTTTCAGATATGAACCAAAAATGTGATAGCAAATTTAAACATTCAAACCAGTCAACCTTTTAACTCAAAATAACCTTATCTCACCAAAAATATCAGGGCTGATAACAACCCTACCATTTTAGAACGGCATAGTGAAAATATGGTAACATGTATATATATGTGTGTGTGTGTGTGTAGATACACACACACACACACACACACACACACACACACACACACACATATATATATCATCTCCCTAAAATCATGACATTGATTTGGAGTGTAACTATACTTTACTATAGTTTCTAGCAATGTTTGCATGAGAATGACACACATGCAATTTAAACCAATTTAAGAACTTTTTGTTACCCTTCCTTTGATAATAGCTTGTAGCATCCTTGAGAACCTCTACTATTGAGAGATAAAAAAAATTTCTACATAAAAAGTGGTGCAATATAAGATTTCCATCCTTTGAAGGCTTTTGTGTCCATTACTTTTGTTGGACACAAGCTTGGTCGCCATGTTTCCTAATGCCATTGCTTGAAGGAAATCTAACCATCCTTTAGTAAGAGAGCATGTGCTAAAATGACATGTGTCTCTCTTTTAAAAGACACTATTCTTAGCCGAAGAAAACACATTGAGGTCACTTAAATTTTTTGGCTCCTCTTAGTCAAAATAATATTATTCTTTCTACTTTTCTTTTTGAAGGCAAACCTTTAGAGATAGTAAATGAGTACAAATACCTTTGGATTGATTTTCACAACAACCTCAACTGGGAAATATGTAGAGTGGAAAGAATTCAAGGAGGATGGAAAGCACTATATTTCCTAAAAAATAGGTGTAGGAATGTAGAGTTATGGGATTGGAAAACTGATCAAATGATTTTTGGTTTTGTTGGTTACCCCGCTAATCCTTTACGGGTGTGAGATTTGGGGCAGTAGCATGTCCAATAAAAAATGGAGGCAAGTAGACAAAATCCAAAAACATCTAATCATCAACAACCTAAAAATTAACAATACTATCCCTTATGAGATATTATTGGCAGACACAAGCCTCTTCCCTTTAGAGGATTTTGCAATTGTTTGGTTGTTAAGCAATATAAAGAAAATGAAAATATGGAAAAACATCATTGGCCTAAATTGATCATGGAGGAAAGAATAGATAGAAGAAAGAACACATGGATGAAGAAAAATGATAAATGGATGAAAAAATCAAATTTTAAATTACATGAATGTCTAGATAAAAATGAAGAAATAAAAATTTTGTGAGGGAAAAATTCAGGAGTATCATATGGTCACAACAATGGACATAAAAATTCCTACTATATCAAAGAATTTAACCCCACGGGAGACCATGAGGAGAAAGCATACATAGGAGAAAATATTAAATGGAGAGAAAAAATGCTTATAACACAACTTAGGATTAGCTCTAATCATTTGAGGTGTGAAATAGGAAGATGGGTGATACCTAAGGAAGAATGGGAAGAGAGACTATGACTATTTTTCAACATGGGAGTTGTAGTGATAGAGAGACACATCATCATGGAGTTCTCAACATACAATGATATCCACTACAACTATGTAGATATTTTAGAAGCGAACAATTTAAGTACCTTATTTGAAGAAATACAACTAGATAAGACAACACAACTTGTGATGAAAATTTACTGTTGAAGCGTAGGTCTAAAGAATAAGTTACAAATTGTTTAAGGTTATGGCACCATATTTTAGGGTGTGCATTATTTTAGGCGGTCGCATAGACTGCTTTGACCTTGCGGATATTATGAAAATATTTCATTCATTCATTCTATTAATGTCTTAAGCATATTAACTTAAAATATAAAGGCTTTGTACAAAGACGTATATCGAGGAAAAATATAAAATTTAGTGCTTGTTTCCCTTCCCAAGTGAAGAAAATAAGAAACAAAATATGATGAAGAATCAAACAAGGATCTAAAGATAGTAAAGGGTGCAATATATAGATATCCACGTTATTGTGAGATGAAATTCTGATAGATGTATGATAAATCATAGAATCAACAAGCCAATAACTATATATTTCTGCTTGGAATCATAGGAAGAATTGTATTTATTAGGGGCACCATATAAGTAATGGGGATTCGGGGATTCATTGAAAACAATATATATTATGATTAATAATGAAATTAAACAAGTAAAAATATAGGATCAATGATGAGATCTACATAGAATCAAGCTAAACCAATATGAAAATAATTTATGGATAATTGGTCATGGTGTCATATTTGTAATGAATTTTGGTAGTTATGCTATTTGGGTTCTTCTCATGTTTCAGGGATGAAACATGTAAAGGAGGGATTATAGGCACCCATGGATATTATATTATAATATATTTAGGTGGATATGACACATATCCATTAAGTTAATTATATTGGGTCATGTGACTTGTGTAATTAAATATGTTAGGTTATGAGTAGGCCTCCATTGGGATTACCTCTTTAATACATTATTGTGAGAATATCTATATAGAGAAGGTGATTATCATTTTAAGAATATGTGTTGAACATAATATTGTATTTGAGATCACTTGGAGATATAGTGTGGAGGGGGTTCTTCCATTAGGAGTATAATATGGTGTAACCCTACTTCAAGGATTTATTTTATTTCTACATATATCAGATATGAAAGCATATTGGCCCTCAAACATATCTTGCCTATTTCTGATCTTTATTATACATAATTGAAATTATTAAATGTGTGGGTCTTGTCACTATGTGTGTTAGCCATAATATGCAATCAATACATCTCTTCAAGAAAATCAATAATGAATCATTTATGTTTTCTTCTTATTATATTTATAAAAGAAGAAGAAGAAAAATCTTTAATAAAAACAAAACTTATTAGATAATGATTTTTTATTTAAAACAAGTTTATATTAAGCATCATCCTCTTGTTGGAAATGTATCCATAGAAAGTATTCAAAAGTGTATAGTTGTACGCTATGGACATATCTCTTAAGCAAATACCAAGTGTCAATTAGAAAAGTTAAAATATTAGAATTACCTAAAATTGACACAAATATCATCAAAAGTATTCTAGGAGATAATGTAGATACACTAAAATCTCTATGAATTGCCCTTTGGAAAGATTATACACCTTAGATGTTGGAAATTTGATTCACTCTACTAGACTAAAACATTGAGTAAATTTAATGTTCCCACTCTTCGGTCCTCTTGTAGAGTGGATGGCACTATTTTTTAGGTTTTGTGACAACCAGTTCAAAGGGATTTTTGGTGTTTTTAATGAGCTTAGAGGATGTATTGGAGTTGAATAACACTTTATAGAGTGATTTTGGACAACTTGTCTAAGACTTACTATTTTTAGTAAGTGTTAGTTTGGACATTGTTTGGTTAGTTGGGAGTTTGGGTTGACTTACTAGTTTTAGCAATTTTTATTTATAGTAACTACTATTTTTTATAGATGGTCATAGTTTGGTCTCCCCTCAACTTCAACATGTAGTATCTTCAGTTTTGCAATATATATAGCCAATGCTCATTGGCCATACCTTCTATTTTTAGAGATTTATAAGAAGAACTCCGACAAGGTTAGTGTATGGATTTCTATTTTTAGTTTTTCTCAGTAGGTGGTTGGATGTTATTATTTGAGAGTTAATTATAGTCTAAAGATTTCTAATTAAAATATTGTTAATATAAAATTTAAATATAATATTTAAATTTAATGCTATTTTAATAAATTTAAAGGGGATGTTGTGTTGACACCTAAATGAGAATAATAAAGACTTTATTTTGACGTCTAGGGAGGTATAAGGTTTTAAATAATTTAATAAAGTATTTATGGAGATAGACACCAATATAGGGACATATTTAAGGTGAATATAAAAATTAAATAACAAAGTGACTTTATGTTAATTAAAAACTATGTGTGGGGTTACTTTATTATTATTCCCAGTTACAAGAAAATATTAAAATTAAAAACTATGTGAGGGGTTACTTTATTATTATTCACAATTACAAGAAAATAATAAAATTAAAGAGAGGAAAAATTAAAAGGGTTTTCTATAACCTTCCCTAAAGAATTATAAAAGGGCTCTTTTGGAACTTATTTAAATATACTTGGTTATTTTATTTTCTCTCTAAGAAATTGGGAGGTCTAGCTTCATTTGTAGGAAATATGAGGACGAAAACCCTTGATTTTCTTGGTGGTTTTGCATGAAAAACCAAATCCATCTTTGGCATGTCATTAGGATTCACCATTGTATTTCATCATGTTTCAACTGAAAATGTCTTTACAGGATCTGACTAGAAAGTTTTGGATTATTGAAGGGTTTCTTATTTTTAAATGAAGAGGATGTCATTCTAGGGTTCCTTGTATTGGGGTGTTATAAATTAATGGGTACTATAGTTTATCACTTGTTTATTTGGATCGTTGTATATTGTAATCTATATCAAAGGGTTTGTAGAAGAAACAAGCATATATCACCTAGGCATGGTTTGGTCAAAGGAAATTTTGAGGGTTTAATGTGTAACTATTGTTAAATGATTTAGATTAGTATATATTCTTGTTGTTATAGAATTCACACTTGTGAAATTTAGAAATCAGATAGGTTCTTTCCTTGGATTTTATGTAGTAAAAATTATAAATAAAGAGAACAATGTCATTTCTATGCTTCTATGTTGATCGTTATAAATGAGTAAAAATCTGTGTGTATTGAGTTGGTGTTACAAATGTAACGGGGACTACTAAGTCTATGCAAATAAAATAAACTCCATTATTGAATGTCAAAATTATATGGTTGAGCATTCCATATTTTTGTAATTAGTTATTCATCTTAAAATATTGTAGTTATTACATGTTTATTCAATGTTCTTGCTTGCATAGTATATTAAGTATCTCATTATATGTCATCTCTACAAATCTGAAATTTATTATTCAAACTTGCAAGAAATTGTTTTTTCATATCGACATGATAAAAAATGAATCAATAGCATGCAACTATTTGGTAAATTTCCTACATAGTTGAGTGGTTAGGAGTGTGGAATGTTTTTTTGGCAAATTGAGGTGGGAAATTCTAGTGGTATTAGAGCTTAAGAACCTATCATCTCATGGAGTTTTGTGAGTGTCATTGGAGACATTAGAAAGATGGATACATTTGGTAAGGTAATTTTTGAGTTGATAGAAGGATTCTCCAAACTTATAAAGAACCCAAAAATAAAGGGGTACTATAAGATAATAATAAAATATGAACATGAGTGAGAGAGTGAATATAAAATGTTAGAACCAAAGAAAAATGAAAAAAGATCTTCTAGAGAAAAAAAT
>MU225630.1:129544-149931 GCA_018584345.1 Thuja plicata | reverse complement strand
TAATATGTTGATATATATTGTGTAAAAGATGAAAATCAAGAAAATATCAACATTAGGAGACCTAAAGTTTAGGGCTAGTTTCATTTTCGAAATGAGCCTTTAGGGCTTAATTTTTGGCATCAATTATCCCTAAAATTTAGGGATTGGGCTAAAATTTTGGAGGGGTTTTTGAAAGCTACATTGTAGGCATCATGTGGGCCTAAAAATGAGAGTTATCAATCTTTTTAGGAGACCTTTTTGGGGGGAGGTTTTCATTTTCAGAATTATCCTTGGAGGCTATATAACTGAACTTCTTATTCATTGTAAGGGTTTAGAATTTGGGGATTTTGAGGTATTAAGTGAACACATTGTTCCTTTGCCCATTTTCTTTGTATTTTGTAACCATTTTATAGATTTTGGAGATAATAATGCTGGCTTTACCATTCACCCATATTTTTTGAGTCTTGCATCTATCCTTTTCAAGTTTTCTGCATTTAAGTGTTTATCCCTTTTTGGGCACAGATTAGTGAATTGCTACAAATTCCTATTCTAGGTTTAAAGAATTAGCCTTTTGCAGAAGTTATCTGTTTGCTGGTTGAATTCCTACTATTAGTGGTACCAAACCCTAATAAGGAATTGTAAACGATCCTAGCTGTTGAGAAAGGAAATCATTTGCAAAAATTAGTAGTTTGTGTTTTTTGTAAGTACAGTCTTGCAAAATTCTGATAAATTTGCATCCATCTTTGGTGTATCACCTTTCTTAATTTTTTTTTTTCATTTTCCAAGTTCTCCTTCTCCCTTTTCTGGTGTAGAGCACCTCATGAAGACTAGGGTCACTCGGTTGATCATTAGCCCTAAAATAAACATCATGAAGGATATGACAAAAAGGATCTCCAAGGTTTCTTGGAGAAGGCAAAATGATCCATAAGATCATAGCAGTGTTGTAAGGGGGCTAATAAAGCCATTTTGTTAATGTTGTTAGGAAGTCCCTAGATTTGATACTTAGCCAATAAATACTAATGTAAAGGCTTGAGAGGATAAATATAGGTTTGATTAGTTGTTAGAGGTCATTAAAAGACCATCTTCTATTGTCTTAAGAGTCACATTTTAAAATACCATTGTCTAATGTCTTGCAAAACACATTTTTATGCATTATGTTTATGCATTGTAGTGGCAGCATTATAGGGATGTTAGTTAGAACTATTTTGTAATCGGTTGCAACAGATGGGAATTGATTATAGGGAAAACAATGCATTCTTTTAAGGATATAGAAGACCGATAAAAAATGAGAGAAAAAGAGAATGTAATGTGGGCATTCAATTGTGCACAGTTTACACAGAAATATTGTAATTAGGGAGTAAAACTTAATATATTTTGGTGTTTCTGTGGATCTTTGGAGTAACATCTCTTATGCATGATGAAGGAAGAATGTTTTTATCTTTTTACATTTCAATGATTCAGTTTGTAATTCTGGATGTTGCGTTGTAGTTGACTGTCCTTTAACAGTGAGGTTCTTTGCATGAGATGTTTGTCTTCATTGTGTGTAAATAATGCCAAATGCTCCATGTACCTCTGTGCCTTGAGGAAGGTGACTATTTTATGTCTAAAATAAGTGTAACAAACCTTGCATGTAGGTGACAAGATTGTAGGATGAGTAGAATCCACGGACAGTGCATTGGTGCATTGAAAATACACTCAAAATGAGCCATGAGAGTAGCAGCGAGAAATATAACAACATGAGCATGTTTTTTTATGTTTGAATCCATAAATATGGATGTAATATGAGAATAATAAACCTTTTGAAAGTTTTGGAGGTGTTGGGAAGACAGAGTTCCAAGAATCCCTTGTTTAGTCATCCATGCATTACAAGAAAAGAGTAATTTTCTCAGAAACAAGACCCTCAGTGCGGGGGCAATATCATTCCAACCAACCGTTGGATTTTCCTCATCTTTTATTATGTTTTAGGGATCCTAATTGTGCCATCCTCACTGGAGCGATTGAGAAGTTATAGTCTTTGTGAAAATTTATTCACCTCTGTGTACGGGTATGTCAAAGAAGACAACAAGAAGGTATATTTTGAGTGTTTATTTCTAGAGTTTTATTTAATGGATCTAGTAGATGCAAAATTTTATGGAAATACTCCATAAGGATGTTAGGGAGTCTTTTGGATGAGAGAACAAACCTAAATGTTTTAGGGGAGCGGTGTAAGTGACTGTCCCAAGTGTGGAGTCAAGAGATGCAGAGTCACTGTCTTTTAAGACAGAAGCCCTTAGTTGGTGTGGGAACAAAGTGGGAAGCAATGAACCTTGTTTGAGCACTTGAATGGTGTGATTCTGGTGAAGGTGAGTGTTAAAGAAGAGTAAGGTTATGACCCTTGATAGGCCTAGTTGAGTAGGTTGGGTCTGACATTGTATCTGGTTGAAGGTACTTTTGGGAGCTCACCAACTTGACTTACATCATTTTCCCAAAACCATAAAAAAAATTCAATATTAGGTGATATCCCAAATTCAATAGGAACCGGCATAGAATCCAGAGATTCGTTCTCTTATACACCTAAGAGAATGTTTCCATGTTTCAACAGGATGGCAAGATTCTGCATCCAGCTATAGGCGCAATCCTGATTGACAACAATAATCTCTTGTGCCATAACCATGCATCTTCAAATTTAGCATACAAACAACTCTGAATAGATGTATCAAGGTAAAATAGGTTACCTTTAGATTATTCTCTAGTGGAAATCACACTTTCTTTTTGATCAAATACTTTTACCTTCCCATTATGAAATTCTAGTCGGTGACCTAAATTGTTTAGTTGTGCCACACTCAACAAATTATACTTTAATCCTTAAACCCAATATACATCATCACATCTTGTATTATTTAATAGAATTATTGAACCTTTACCTTTCATAGGATATGGAGCATCATTACCGAATCTAACATTTCCTCCATTATGTTCTACCATAGTAATAAACTTAACTGTATCACCAGTCATGTGATGTGAACACCCACTGTCTATAATCCAGGTATCATTTTTGCTTACATGTGATATTAGGCCTTTTTCTTCTTGCTTTTCTTCATTAGAATTATCCTTGATGGAAACATATACAACTTCTTATTTGACATCATAATTTGTGTCATCATCAGTTAGTCCTTCATTAGCAATATGAAATGACTTCTTACCTTTATTTTTGTAATCTCAAAATCTACTGAATCTATTTTCTCTTTTGTTCTCATCTCGGTTGCTTTCTTCTCATCACTGTCATTGCTAGGGCATCTAGAAGAAATATGTCCAATCTTGTTACATTTAAAAAACTTCAAGGGAAAATTACCTCAGTATTTCCCTTTGCCTCTCTTTAGTTTTCTAGCTAGTAGGGCTTCAAAATATCTTTCATTTGCTTCATCTTCAGCATACAGTTCTTCTAGCTCACTCTTGCAGTTGTAGAATCTTTCACTAGCACTACTAGCATATCCATCACTAGGTCTATACTCCCTAGAACTTCCAATCTTCAAAGATGATTTAAATGTAGACTCGATCCTAGCAGTAAACTATTATTAAAATCATTAATCTCAAAAGAAATCAACTTACCAATAGTAGCATCCAGTGAAATAGTCATTGAAGGAATTTGTCTTAGTTCTTGTATTACAGACACTCAGATGGCATACATAAGTAAAAATGTTCTCAATATTTTGCTTGTCACATCTTCTTTAGTAATTTTTCCTCCAACACCTCTAATAGCATTCACAGTTTCCTTTAGTCTAGTGTTGTATAGTGTAACATTTTCACCTTCTTCCATTCTGATAGAATCAAATTTCCCTCTTAAGCTTTCATCTTTTCCCTTCATAACATGTCGATCTACACCATGTATTAAATTAATCCCATCCCACATCTTCTTTTTTGCATCACATCCTATAATGTCATTGAACTGCAGATCAGTGAGAGTAGATGATATCTGAATCATTGCTTGTGTGTGGTCCATTTTTCCTCTTATCTGCTCAACTGTTAAGGGACCAATTTTTGGTGGTGTATACTCATTATCAACATAATATACTGCATAATCTCCAATACCAGATAGCTACAACCACATTTGGTTTTGTAATGTAGAGAAGTTATCCTTATTCAACTTAGGTGTCTCCCTCTTATACATCTTCAGATCTTTAACTCAAGTCTTTTAAAATTATCTCTTGGAGTACTTAGCTCTGATACTAATTGTTGGATTAATGAGAGGGGGGTGAATCAGAAAGCTATGATACTTTAAACTTAAAAACTTTAAATCTGATTCAACTCAGTAGGATAAACAACAACAACAACTGAATTACTAAATATATTCAATAACTTGCATAAACAGTAAACAACACGCACATGAATCATTCAACACATTTGACACCAGATTTAACGAGGAAACCCAATTTGGGAAAAACCTCTGTGGGAACTGTCACCCACAAATGAAAATACTCTTCTGAAGTATGCTCGGGTAAAAGCTTATCCTATTAAAGATTACAATACGCGTTTGTTAAATGTGACCCTCCTAGGGGATTTACTTCATACCCATTAAGATCTTCACCCTGTTAGGAGTGGCCTAGTTAGAGGGCTTTGAATACTCTTTTAGAATGTCACATTTCTCAAGGATTTTACAATAAGACTATTAAGTCCACTCGGTTAAGAGATTTTGCTGTTACAAATGCAAATAAGCAACAATGTGTAAATGATCTGTAAAAATGCAATTACCTCTTCCTTGATCAGATCCCTTTATGCTCTCTCTAACTACTAGCATCAACACTTCATCAATTTCTTCACTTAGACTCAGATTTATCACTTCTTTACTCTTCACTGCATCACTCGGTAGCACTTCAACACTTCAACTTGCCAGCCATTTGTTCTTCGAATTCATCATTTAACTAGAATTTGTTTTTGCATCTTAATCTACTTGATTAGGTTTTCCTTCAATCATGCTCAGCCATTAGATTAACCTTTTTGAACTAATTTAGTGAACTTGAAACTCAGTTAGTCGCTTTGTCATCACCTCGAAACTTGCACTTTTCTTGGAAATAAAACCTTTACTTTTGCCGCTTAATCTATATCATAGATTTCTTCCTTGAATTTTCCCGTGCGTAGACCTTGTAACCAACTTTATTTTCATTCTTGGAATCCTCTAGATCATTGTAGCATTATATTAAATGTGTTCTTATCCTTGTTTCTTACATCTGTTATGTTCGATAACTAACTCTTAGTTTGGTGACTAACATGCACTGCTTGGTGCTTCAATGTCTCGATGTCCTGACTGAATATTTCATAACCCTTAACCGACAGAATCTCTTTGCTTGGTAACTTAACTCTTTATTCTTACCAACTTTTCCACTTTTGTTTACCGGCTTGATAAAGTAGAAACCAATTATCTCAAGATGATCTTATCATTGTTTGATCTTTATTTATTTCCCTGTTAAATCAACTCTGAAAGATATGACAATTCAATATGAACTATAAATCAATTGCTTAACATCAATGAAAAAATAACAAATAATCTAATTCTTTCTATAATCATGTATACCTCTAATCTCGGTCTTCATCATCATCTCCATCAGTTGGGTAACATAAGGTATAACCACCTTTCTCTTTGAATTCATATTCTTCTCTCCTTGAGAACAATAACCAAATTCACCGATTACTACTACTCCTCGTAAGTAGCAGCCTCCTCACATCAATCCAACTTAAAAGATAAATATTTGAGCTCATTGTATGGATGCACTTACCTGCATCTATTAACTCTGATTAGGAGGGGCAAGCCCTTTTGTCTTTCATTTGGACTTTCCAATAGATTCCTTTTCTCTACTAGCCTTATTTTTCTTTCTTCTTGACAAACTCTTATGCTTATATTCCTTTTCCCCTTTCACTTTTTATTTTCCCTTGACATCCCTTGGTACTCTCTTTTCATGTTTGTCTTTCCTATTCATTTTCTTCTCCTTTCTTTGATCATTTTTCTGTACTTTCTTGTTTACTCCTTCTAAACCACTTTTTTCACCTTCTTGGTTTCTGCAATTCTCAGTACCAGATTCATATAGGTTGCATCTGATTCATAGAACAATATTATGTCCTTTATTTTCTTCCTTCTTTGTATTACATTGAATAAACATGTAACCTTTCTTCTATTGACATTATCATTTTTCTTTCTCATGCTACTACATATACTTGAATCATGATCATGCACTATATAATTAGAACAAAGATTCTTCTTTCTGCAATCCACTTCTTTATGTCCATCTTCATCGGAAGCAAAGGACTAACCTATAAACTTTTGAGCTTTAATCTCCCTTACAGAGTTCTTCTTATTCCTTTTAGACTTGTCCTGATTGGATTTGGAGCAGTCTCCTTTTTCTAATCTAAGATCACTCTTGTCTGCTAACCTCCTCTGAATTAGCAATGCCTCAAGTTTAGTTGAATTGATCTTGAGATTTTCTATGTAGTCATTTGCAATCATAAGCTCTTTCTCCATAAATTTGACCCACTGATCATCCATGAAAACTTTACACATATCTCTGGCCTCAATTTTAGAGATCAAGCAAATATGATCTTTTGCAGTTCCTATTATGATCTTCTGAAGATTTGTCTAAAAATTACCTTTGTTTGATTCTAAAGCTTCACTAGATTTTTTGTCATAAAACTTCTTCTAACTGTGAATCTTGGTATCACCATGATTTCCAGACTATTTATCCTTGATTTCCATATCTACATCACCTTTTCCTTCTTCTTAATTTCCCAATCTTATCGAGAAGTTATGAACTTGATTCTCAGTTGGAGTTTGAATTTTATGAATTGTACCAATATCTTGTTTATCTAATTTACCCTTACAAGAGCTAAACTAACTTTCACTAAACCGAATAATCAAATATATTTGTCTATTATTGTTTAGATGAAATACATTACCTCTTCTCTTGGATCCTGATCTAATCTCCATTCTATATTTATCCAAGATCTTGCAATAGTCATCCTTGAAATGAAGTCCATAGCCTTTTCCCATTACCTAACCAACACTGAGAAGATTGTGCCTCAAGCCTTCTACATACAACACATCTTCAATAGTAGTCTTATCATATAAAGAGATAGATCCTCTTCCTCTGATTACACCACCATAATTATCTCCCCATCTTACCATTCCACCATCATACTTCCAAAAAATTACAATTTTTTCCTTTTCACCAATCATATGATGTGAGTATCGACTTTCTATCATCCATTCATCTTTCTTGACAATTTGTTCAGCTAGGGCATTTTCTTCAACATAACAACTAGTAGGAGTACTAGGCATAGGATCCATAGATTTAGGTACATCCTCTTTAATAGATACAAACACAATTTCATCATCATCTTTATCAACACCATGAGATTCATCATCTGTGACTCCTTCATCGTCAGCAACATAATAACAATTTTTCTCAAACTTAGACTTATCAGACTTGTACTTAGGATTCTTCTCCAGACATCTAGAGGCATAATGTCCTATATTTTTACAAGAAAAACTTAGGATTCTTCTCCAAAAATCTAGAGGCATAATGTCCTATATTTTTACAAGAAAAAAATTCAAAGGCATTTTCCCTTTGTATTTACCAGATCCTTTTAATAGTCTCTTTGCAACAAGTGCTTCCAATTTTTGAATCTCCTGCTCTTCTTCTTCAATTTATTTCATCTCCTTTTCAAATATTGACATTATTCTTGTAGAAACTTCACCCTAATTTTATCTATGCATGTCCCTTCCTGATATAGTATCTTTGAAAGTAGATTCAAATTTTGGAAGAGTTTCACCAAAATTACTCATTTCAAAAGTAGATAACTTACCGAGCAATGTATCTCTAGTCACAGAGGCAACAATTATGATCTCTTCAATAGAATAAACTTTTCTTTTGTAAGTAGGGGGAAGTGATCTCAATATATTTGAGAAAATTTATCCTTCATCTAATGTACCGCATATGATTCCACAAACTAGTTCATTTATCTTTTGCATGTAAGAGTTTATGTTCTCATCCTTAGACACTTTTAGAGATTCATACTTTCTCTTCAAGCTTTGCAACTTGGCTTGCTTAACACATGCATCACATTCATGTGGGGTCTCTATATTTTTCCATACATGATGAGAAGTCTCTAAATAAATCAAATTATTATATTCAATATCTGATAGGGCACTCATAAATGCTTATTTTTCTATGTTGTTGTACTCAAATTGCTTCTTCTCATCTGGAGTAGTAGTAGAAAGATCTGCAAGAGGAGTGTAAGATGTCTTAGTGATTGTCTAGTACTCTTCTCCAATGAATCTTAGGTGAGTAATCATTTGACCCTTCCATATGGGGTAATTTGTGCCTTCAAACCTAGGACTGTCCTTCCTATAGGCTACCATATTCAGATCTCCCTAAGGATGTTAGGCTTTCTCCAAGGGACGAGGCTCTAATACCAGTTGTTGATAATATTGAAGAGAACAACTAAGAGGGGGGTGAATTAATTGTTCCTAAAATTCAACTTCAAAACCCTTAAACTTCAAAACTTTCAAGCATAAACTCCTAAGATCTGATCTGATTAATTAACCATGAAAAATAGAAGCATCCATAAATCAGAAATACATCCACAATGCTTGACACAAATATTTTTATCATGGAAACCCTATTAGGGGAAAAACCATGTTGGGGATGATTACCCACAATAAGTAAATACCTTTTTAGAATTAGAAACCTTTGACAATAATGGGGAATGCACATGCATTAAATCTTTTTGCCTAGAGCTCACTGCTCAAATGAAAATCCTCGAGCTACAACCCTAAGGAAGGCTCACTACCTTACAAAAGATCACTACAATGATCTGAGATTTTTTTGAACTATGAGAATCAAATCTACCATATTTTTGATACAATTCCATTGCAGCACAATGCAGAGAAGACCTCTATTCAACCCTTTATTGAACCACTTCTGATCACCACTAAATCATGCTCTTTCTCTACTGGCAATCTCTAATGTCCACACACATGATCCACACATCCAAATCAAACCCTAGATTAGATTTATATCATCAACCTTTACAAATAATAAGGATGACCACCACCTTGATTTCATCTTGAAATCACGCACTAAAAATCATAGTTTAACTCCTTCTTCCACTGCCAAGCGATATCCACAATCCATAACAACCACCTAGAGATCATAACTCTTCCAGATTTTATGCCTTGATCTTGTACAACACAATTTACCAACCAATTCAGCCAAGAAAAAAATAATAATATTATTATTGTTGACCAAAAAATCCACCAATATGATCATTCCAATCCATATGGACTTCCAAATCATCAAGCACACATTTCAAGAACATCCTTCAACATCATGAACAACACATAAACATTCAAATACATCCTAGCCATTCAATTTTCCAGCACCTTTTAAACTGTACTTCAAGAACACAATACACATCCTCTGTGACAACAAAAATATACCTTACGGGTCTATGAAGTATAAACCCTTTCAATTGGGAACACCTGAGTATGTCCCAAACATACTCCTTTCCAGACTGAACCTCTTCAAAACATACTCAAATATTCATTCCAACCTTTGCAATTTAATATGGACTAAGTAGAAAACCTTGCCAACATCCCATAAGGTGAAATACACCTTATCTGCAATACACAAACCTCACTGGACCTCTGAACACCCTGTTCCACTCACAAAACTGTAACAAATAAGTTAGCATCAAATAATCAGACCCTCTGATCAATCCTACTGATTTGTTGACATTAATGACAACACATCCATCTTCCAAATTTCCAACATTATATGGGATCCTAGTATTCAAACATGTATATATATATGTAGATAGAAGTTGATTTGGTATACATATGCATATTGTTTGAGGGGGAGAAATCTTTGGGAAGGGAAAATTTTAGTGTCCCCACTTTTATGTCCTCTTGTAGACTGGCTAGTACTATTTTTTAAGGTATGTGTCAGTCAGTTCAGAGGGGTTTTTTGATGTGGCCAACGAGCTTAGAGGATGTATTGCAGTTGAGAGAGTTTTTGGCTGAGTGATTTTGGAAAACTCATTTGAAATTTACTATTTTTAGTAAGTGTCAATTTTGACATTATTTGGTCAATTGGGAGTCTAGGATGACTTACTATTTTTATTAGTTATTATTTATAGTAACTATTGTTTTTGGCAGCTAGTCATAGTGCAGTCTCCAATCTATTTCAATAGGCAATATCTTCAATTTTAGGATATGTATAATCGATGTTTGTTGGTCATGCTTTATAGTTTTAGAAAGCCATGGGGGAATACTGACAGGGTCAGTGTATGGATTTCTATTTTAGTTTTTCTTAGTAGGCATTTGGATATTATTATTTTATTGTAAATTATATTCCAGAGCTTTATAATTAAAATAATGTTATTATTAAAGTTAAATATAATGTCTAACTTTAATGTCATCTTAAAAATTTAAAGGGGACGTTATGTGGACGTCTAAATGAGAATTATAAAGTGACTTTATTATGGCGCCTAGGGAGTTATAAGATTTTAAATAATTCCATAAAGTGTTTTATGGAGATAGGTGCCAATATATGAATATATAAGGTGAATATAAAAGTTAAAGCCCTCCATAAAGTGAGTTTAAGTTAATTAAAAATTATATAAGGGGTCACTTTATTATTATACCCAATTGCAAGTAAATATAAAAATTAAAGAGATGCAAAACTAAATGGGATTTCTAGAAGCTTCCTGGAGAATTATAAAAGGGCCCATTTTGATGTACTTAGTTAATTTATTTTCTCTCTAAGAAGTTGGGAGCTCTAACTTCATTTGTAGAAAATCTATGGATGGAAACCTTTGGAGTTTCTCGGTGGTTTTGGATGGAAATCCAAATCTATCTTTGGTGTGGATTCATTTAAGATTCACCATTGTGATTCATCATCAAAATATTGGAGGTTTCAATTGGAAATCTCTCTCTAGAGGATTTCACAAACAAATTTCAAATTATTGAAGGGTTTGCTTAATTTCAGAAGACGAGGATATCATTTTAGAGTTCCTTATTTCAGGGAGCGAGAAATTAATGAGTATTACAGTTTATCACTTGTTTTTTTGAAGGATTGTAAGTTGTAATATGCATTAAAGGGTTTGTGGAATAAACAAGCACATATCACCTGAGCGTGGTTTGGTCTAAGGAACATTTGATGGTTTAATGTGCAACTACTGTTAAATGTTTTATATTAGTATATGTTGTTATTATTGTAGCATTTAGATTTGTGAAAGTTAGAAATTAGGTCTCTTTCCTTATTTTTTCTATGGTAGTAATTATAAATAAAGAGAACAATGTCATTGCTATGCTTCTATGCTAATCATTGGAAATGAAGTGAATATCTGTGTGTATTGATCTAGTGTTAAGCATGTAATGGGAATTACTCATAACAAATGAAACAAAATTTGGGAAATAATCCAAAAGGTTAGAATATGTTGAAGAGGATATAACTGTTGGAAAATTTATGGAGAAATTGAAGAAATTAATTCATCCCTACATTCATCATGCTTTCTTTGCAAATTGGAAAGCACAACAATTGTAGACACTAAGAGATACTTTTCTAGTTGGAACTATTCTATCGATTGTTGATTTTGCAGAAAACTATTCCTTTGTTCATCAAAAAGCCGATCAATCATAATACTATTTTTTCAGAGAAGATTAATATTATCATATAGGTGTGTTAGAGACATGCATAGTTAGATTCAGATGGTGTTCAGAGCATATTTGAAGCCTAGTTCATAAAGAAAGAATATCAATTTTATATAAGTGATGATAAAGAGCACAATATTCATTATGTAGAAACATGCTTCAAGAAGTTTTTTTTAAATTTGAAAGAAAGGGGCATAGAAATTGATAAACATTATGTTTGGTCAGATGGATGTGTGAAACAATTGAAATCATCTAGACTATTTTATGCACTATGTATATATCATCATAATGAAAAAATACCACATGTGTGGAGTTCTTTAAGAGTGGACATAGAAAAGGTGAACATGATGGTGTTGGAACTTGCATCAAACATGCTCTACGAAAGTATCAAACAAATTATCAGGGAGTTTGTATAAAAGATGTAAATGATGTTGTTGAATGGTGTAAGACACATGTTACTCCAATTTCACATTGAATTTGTCATTAGTTATCAAGAAGACATAATGAATAGTCGGTAACAGAGTCAAACAAGACAACCGGTTTAATCACCGAAGTGCAGAGTCAACCGAGAGCACTGATCACACCCAGAGTCAACTGAGCACAGTGATTACCAAGTAAACAGACTACACCAAACATAAGTCAACACCAAGCTACACAACATGACCGAGAACCAGTATAACCGAGATACACAGACAACACTGAGCACTGAGAGACAACATTAACTGCGTGGAACAAAGACCACCTAAATGTTTTTTATGGCACATTAATCGATGTAACAACTTTTTAGCCAACCTAGATAACGGTTTACATGATTGAGGAGGAAATTAATTATGAATATATAACATTAATTACTTATGTCTACTATGTGCAGATGATCAAGGTAAATTTTGTACACTATTGATCTTAGGATAAGGATGTAATTGTTAAGCCCTAATTAGGTCATATCATTTGATATAAAAATGTATAGATTTCAAATTTTGTTATGTATGTTGATCAAGAAATGATCAAGTAAACACCATACTACAGACATCAGAGATCAGACAAGGGATTTTTAGAAAGAGACTAAATTGCAGAAATTAGTTTACAGAACTAAGGCAAGGCTACCGAGCATAACATAGAAAAAGGTATTATCATTCACATTGAGGTGATATATTTTTGTATGAACTTAATGGATCTGTATCAACAATATTGAGATTGTATATGTTTCAGATCAAATTTTTGTTACTCTCTAACAATTGTAATAGACTCCTAAATCTCTTAACAGAGTAGACTTAACAGTCTTATTGTAAATCTCTTAACTGAGTGCACACATAGATTGTGTTGCAAAATCCTCACATGAGGTAGATCTAATCGATCTTATTGTTACTCCTAACAGGGTAAGATCATCATAAGTGATCATTTTGTAAAGCTTTAACATGCTAACTTTATTTCTGTAGCAGTGAAGTTTTGTGGGTCTCATCCCCACCGCAGTTTTTACCTTCTAACAGGGGTTTTCTGCGATACCAAAATACTAGTGTCATGATAGTTTTATTTTATGTATGTGTATTTTTTAATTTACATGCATTTACATTTCCACATTGATACTATGTATGCAATTCACTCAATCAATTAATGAAGAACAAAGTTTACAAGATTTGATTGAAAAAGTATATAAGGGTACTGATTCACCCCTCCCTCTTAGTACACACCCTTTCCATTATCCCAACAATTTCTATCAGAGCTAGTTCTATTATTTTGAAGGTTTAATAGCTAAAGAGAAAATATCTTCCACTGGAGAGCTATACACTTGAAAAAACTATTGAGAATCAGAAGTTACAACTACAAATCTGCAATATAAGGAAGCTAAAGAGAAATTCAGGGATATGTTGATTAAGAGAAACAACATGGAACTTCACTGTCGTGAGATTGATTATCATGAAGAAGAAATTCATGACCCATTTGATACATCTGGATCTGAATCTGGTAGCATATCTGAAGGAATCATATCAAATCTATCTGAAAGAAATCAACAACTTACTAAATAAGTGAAAGCACTGTAGATCGGTCAAGATACACAAATGGTTAGAATGGTTGAAGTCTTGAATGATGCAAAGAAAGTTGGACAAGATAGAAACATTGTTGTTGATGACAAAATATAGATGACTGAAAAGTTACAAGAGAAAGAAACTGAGATATTGAGACTTACTGAACATTACTTTGAGATTTCCAATCAAGTGGTTACTATGAATCATGACGCTAACTGAGTAAATAATGAACTTGCAAAGAGAATAGATGATATCGGTGTATCAAAAGAATAAAATGAAAAAATGAGAAATGAAGTGAAGATTTTACAACAACATAATGAAGTGATTAAGAGATCTAAAGAAAGCACTAATAGAATGGATGAATTTATGAACTATCAAATAAGACTGAACAACAATACTGGATTAGGGTATACCGAGCAAGGAGAATCATCAAATCAAGCTGAAGAAAGGAATGTATACTCAAGCCCAAAGCCAAAGAAGCCCTCTTGCCATCATTGTGGAAAACCAGGAAACACATCAAATGTTTGTAGAAGCAAAGCAAAAGGTATTCCTAGAAACCCTCCTAAATTTAATGATATTTGTTATAACTGTAATAAGCATGGACATCAAGCACATGAGTGTAGATTTAAGTTGAATGAACCATAGAAGAAACCATATATGGATAAATACTGTCAAAATTGCAACATGCATGGTCATACATCTCAAGCATGCAGGAAAAACACAAAGCAAATATGGAAGCCTAAAGGACAAGAAATGATAAATCAACCAAGAAGACAAGGCAATGCTTATGAATGGAATTACAAAACTTGGAGAAATTATGGAACATGTGGTAAATATGGACACATAGAAACAAATTGTATGAGACAATGGAGAACCAACTCTAGGAATTGGTCAAGCTCTAGAATGACATGTTTTCACTGTCACAAAGTCGGTCACTTAAGCAGAGATTGTGTAGACCAAATAAACACTTATGGGAATGAAAATACAATTGAGGAAATTTTGAGGATCAAAAATCAAATGTGGAAAAGAGCATCAAATGATAATGTAGGACCAAGCACTACAGTCGGTGACACCTCATCTAATGGATTAGGTGGCTCCACTATCTCCAACTAAGCAATACAAGAACATATGGAACTATGTTTTGGAATGCTATATCTTACATCAGATCCTATATTTATTGCACATATGCCAAATCAGCATAAATTAAGATGCACCATGGTATTATACTTTTGATTACTATGATCTAGTTGAGTTGGTTAATATGTATCAAGATAGAACTGTCAGTCGGTGAAAGTTGTGAAGAGACAACTGAGTTAATATGGTAACTGAGTATATAGTATACTCACCGAGCTAAAATATTGTTAGTGTTAATTGAACAAAATGTTTGTTTACCGATTGGTTGGTGAAGAGCATTTATTGCACCGTCCTAAGATTTTTGCTATAAATTTGGTCGACATGAACTCATTTATTCACAATGCAATCACAGAGAAGAACAAAAGAAATAGAGCTCAGTTGAAAAAAAAAATTCTTGAAGCATTCAACAGAGATTTTGAGCATATAGAGGTTAGTTACTAAGCATTCAACACTTACCGAGTTATTCGAGCACACTTTACAGAAGCCCAGAAATAGAAAATATGGCATCTTCATCACGAATAATGAAAGCTAAAATAGATAAGGATAAGAAGGTTTTTTTGGTGAATAACTCCACCTGCACAAAACCAAATTACAAGATTCACCCATAGGTTGCAGCACAACCAGATGATAAATGTGCATTTTCATACATCCCACCTAGGGTTTTGCTAGTGCAAGATGTGCATGCATACATTCATTGCAAGATTGGTAAAATAGGAGTCATTGTAAGATTGGTGAAATAGGAGATTTTGAACTTATGGCTACTTACCAATCATTGTGCACAGACATAAAACTGATGGATGACCATAAACACTTAGAAGTTAAAGGGTTAACCAATGCCCTATATTTTCTGAAGGTCTTTCACAATGAATGGATCAACATTGTACTAAGCAGAGTACATGAAGGAAATATATGGCTAGATGAACCTAAGAAGATAATCGGGGATATCATTCATGTAGTTACTAGATACCCTATCTTGGAAAAAACCAAATCCCTAAGACATCTACCAAGAACCGAGTTTGAAAATCTTACATTAGCCTAGTGGGATGGTAGAGGATTGAATATTAACTGTATCAATGATCCTAAACTAAGATTTGATGATTATGCGATTGGGTATAAGATATTCCAGTCTAGCAGACCTAACATTGTACCATGTGGAGCTGTTGATATAGCCTACAAGATAGTCAAGAAAGGTCTACAACTTGATCTTTCCGAGTTGTTGCAGAGGCAGTTAGAAGAAAACATGAGAACCATCAGATCGGAAAAGTCAAATACATGTAAGCTCGGTTCATTACTAATTTGCATATTATTCTACATGCAAAATTTATTTCCATCAATCGGTAAAGTTAAGTGGAAGACAGACAGACCGACTACTGTCCAAATTGATGAAATGATTACTAGTATAGGAAAGAAATTTGAACCTATAATGAATGAGTATTTCTCTAAGTTCAAAGCTAGGATGGAGAAGAGATCCTAGATTCCTACACAAATAGTAGAACACTACAAAGATGATATTTGTTTTGTAGTAGATATAGATACAACATTGATAAAAGTAGTAGATCCGAGGACTACATGGCTACCTCCAATGGAATATGAGTTAGACATTGATGTTGCATCTGAGGCTATTGAGAAATTGTTAAATGAGCCTATTGAAAAATCTATCATGAGATTTGGAACCTATGAAGAGGCAAAGTCCCACATAGTAGTACAATTGCAAGTACAACAATTGGGAAGGAAAAAGACAAAGATTGTCAAAAACTTGAAGAGGAAACTTTCCATAACCGATGAAGAATTGAACAAATCTGAAGAGGAAACCAAGGAGCAGACCTTAGTCAATAAAGAAGTAGAAATAGAATATGAGACTGATGATACCGAGTCAAATATAGAACCAATTAAGGCACCTAAGGCCAAATGGAGCAATAAAACAAAGATTGAATCACCATAAAAGATCATCTCACAGTCGGTGACTAAGGATTCACCACCTTTGAAGAATGGTGTAGCAAAAATAACTAGACCCTTGCCGAAATTTAGATACCAGAAAAGAAAGTAGAAGGGTACTAATACTACTACTACTGCACCAAGACAAAAGAGGAAATATGTCTGAAACAAAGATGACAAGGATGATTCTGATGATAATCCTGAATAATTTAAGGTTGTACAAAATAAGCCATCACAAACAATTGATGAGATTGCAGAGACAATCAATACTATCAGATAGTTAGTTCATCTGAAGATACAAGCATATTCTAATCTGACCACTGAGCACAAGGACAAACTAGAAGAAGAAATCATATGTATGATGATTAACTTTAAACAAGTTCCAGTTGAGTTTGCTACTTCTATTCCATCACAAATATATGATAGAATATCATCATGATGGACATATGCACTCCAAACCGAGAAATAGATGAGAGAAGCATCTCTCACACTTATAAAATCTGAGTTCACAGTTGAGGAAATTAATGATATAATGAGGCAATATGCCAAGCAATTTCAAAAGAAACAAAGAACATTGAATATCCTACAAGGTAAAATTAAGGAAGTAGATGTTGAGAGCACCAAAATTTGGAATGAATTGTTGAACCCAACCAAGGACATACAAGATATCGAGCAAGTAAATTTTATTTCATCTACTGGACCGAGCACCAAACCTATAACAGTTGATGATGCAAAAGTTGATAATGTATTAGATGATATTCCTGAGCTGTCGACTAATTTAGGTCACCCAGATATTACTATAACCAATGTAACCGAAGGAGATCCAGATGATAAATCCAAGGAAGATGAGTCAATTAGAGCAACCAAGACTATTGATGAGCATGATACATCACAGGTCACCCAAGTGAATGTACCTAGTCAGTTACCTATTTTTGTTAAAGAAATTGAAAGTGATACCGAAACATAGAAGAATTCACCCGCACAAGCAACAGATACAATTGAAGATAAGGGTGAAGATCACGGTATAGAGACCAACCCTAGTGGTGGGAATACACAACATGATACACCTAAGGATACCACTAATGCTGCAGAGGACAACGGTGAAGGTGAAAAAGAAACTCTTGACAAGACAGTAGATACATCTACTATAGACACAAGGTTAATTACCGAGGCATCTCACCTTGAGGTATCACACCAAGTACCGAGCAATCAAAGTAAAAAACTGAGCAAAAGGATCAGATAGCTTTAGCACTATCACCGTCATCAAGTGGTCAAGGTAAGAAGAATAAGAAAAAAAGGAAATAAGGACGTAGTTGCAATGGATGAGATTATAGAGATTCCTGATTGGGATCCAAAGACCCTTGATCCAGAAACACTGAAGAAATATGGTGAGCTTTGCACCAGAAAGGCAACACAAGACAAGCTTAGACTAGAAGCAAAGAGTGCTCAAGTGCTAGAGAAAGAAAAAGAGATCTTAAAGCAAGTTGTACGAGATATCAACATTGATACATGAGCCCCCATACTGGAAAAAATTGAACTATTCACTAAGGCAATTGACCATCCTTATATTGATGCCAAGCAGAAACTAGAAGAAAGAGCAGAGAAGAAGATCCAATATAAAGTTACAGAGAAGATAAGCCAAGAAGTGGCAGTACTTAAGGTAACTCTGTCAGAATTAGTAAATGGTTTAGAAACTATCATATCAGAAGCCATTACTATTCTACAATAGTTATGCACATTAGATCACTTCACTACCGATATTAGTGAAAAGATAAAGTAAATCGATCAAGTTCTAAAGACTAGTGCACAAAGTCTATCAACTGAGTAACATGAATTATAGATGCATTGCACCAAGGTATTTCAAAATAAGTAGTTAATACTTGACATACAAAAAGAAGAGGAACAACTCAGAGAGAAAGTAACTGAGCTCTAGGTGATGTTACTACCACATTTAGTCACGATGCAAAAACATGTCACAATGGAAAAGAATCTCATTGCCACCCCAAAATTATCTAACAGAAAGCACATATGATATGCATGTTTAGCTAAATCCAGAGCTACTCACCCTCGATCATTTGAAAGAGGAATGGGAGAAATTATTGGAAACTAAAGAATTCCCATCCTAATATTTTTGACAAACTGTAAGTTATACTCCTTTTGTCATTAATTTCGAAAAAGGGGGAAATGTATGTATAGATGTATAGTAAAGGGGGATACTATAATCATCTGTATGAGTTAATATACATATACCAAGTATATACAAAGGGGGAGCATGTACAAAGGTGGAGTCACTATGTATTTCATTATGTACAATACTAAGTTTTTGATACTAATTCCAAAGGGGGAGAATGTTACACCAATTGCACATTGAAGTTGTCATTAGTTATCAAGCATACATAATGAACAGTTGGTAATAGAGTCAAACAAGACAGTCAATTTAATCACCAAAGTACAGAGTCAACCAAGAGCACTGATCATGCCTAGAGTCAAATGAGCACAGTGATTACCGAGTAAACAAACTACATCAAACAAAAGTCAACACCAAGCTACACAGCATGACCGATCACCAGTATAACTGAGATACACAGACAACATTGAGCACCGAGAGATAACATTAACTGAGTGGAACAAATGCCACCTAAAATTTTGTTATGGCACATTAATCTATGTAACAACTTTTTATCTGACCTAGTTAATGGTTTACACGATTGAGGATGAGATTAATTACAGATATACAACATTAATTGTTTATGTCTCCTATATGTAGATGATCAAGGTAAATTTTGTACACCGTTGATCTTAGGATAATGATGTACTTGTCAAGCCCTAATTAGGTCATATCATTTGATATAAATATGTATAGATGTCAAATTTTTTTATGTATGTTGACAAGAAATGATCAAGTAGCCGCCATTTTACAGACATCAAAGATCAGACAAGGGATTTTCAGAAAGAGACTACATTACATAAATCAGTTTACAGAACTAAGGCAAGGCTACCGAGCAGAACATAGCAGAAGGTATTATCATTCACATTGAGGTGATATATTTTTGTATGAGCTTAATAGATCTGTATCAGAAATATTGAGATTGTATATGTTTCAAATCAAATTTCTTTTACTCTCTAATTATTGTAATAGACTCCTAAATCTCTTAACAATCTTATTGTAAATCTCTTAACCAAGTGCACACATAGATTGTGCTACAAAATCCTCACACGAGGTAGATCTAATTGATCTTATTGTTACTCCTAACCAAGTAAGACCATCAGAACTGATCATTTTGTAAAGCTTTAACATGCTAACTTTATTTCTGCAGTAGTGAAGTTTTGTTTGTCTCATCCCCACCGCAATTTTTACCTTCTAACAGGGGTTTTCTGCGATACCAAAATACTAGTGTCATGAGCATTTGATTTTATGTATGTGTATTGTTTACTTTACATGCATTTACATTTTGGAATTGATACTATGTATGTAATTCACTCAATCGGTTAATGAAGAACATAGTTTACAATATTTGATTGAAAATGTTTATAAGGGTACTGATTCATCCCTCCCCTCTCAGTACACACCCTTTCCATTATCCCAACAATTTTGCACCAAACGAGACTGACACATCATCAAGAATGAGTCAAGC
>MU225630.1:44410-81956 GCA_018584345.1 Thuja plicata | reverse complement strand
TTTAGAATTAACTTATGCTGGAATAAGCCCCAAAATGGGGATAAGTTTTCTAATTCGAGAATAAGGAAAATGCCCACAAACAGAGAATAAATTTATTCTAGCATTAACTAATGCTTATTCTAGCTTAATTCCTTGCGCCAAACGGGTGAACAATCTAAATGAACTTTTCAAAGAAACAAAATTGCACACAAGGACAAGTTTCTTACTTCGGGTCGACAACAACAGAATGAAGAAGTTCAGCATACAGATTAATTTGTTATCCGTTAAACAACTGGTCTCATAAACATCATTAAAATTCCTCCCTTAATTCATCCATTCATTTATTCATCCTCAGATGGCAGTTCTATCTCCTAATTGGTCGCAGTGTCTCCGTAGGGTGCAACTAAAATCGATTCGCCTCCTCAGATGTTTGTGTGAAGCTGGAAGGGGGAACTAAACAGCTCCTCTATCCTTTCAAGACAGAAAAAGATCAAAGATTTCCGAGCAGCGGATATTCATGGTTTATAATACAGATTTCACTGACTTAAGTCCTCCGTCAGATACGATTCTTCATAGAAGACTTGTATAGGCTCTCTCCATTCCCAAAACCCTTGTAGATGGGAAGGAATTTCCAATCATTTCTCACCGCCATTTCGTCAAAACACAATTTGGTTTTGATCTCAGATACGGATGTGATTCTTTCGATGACAAGCGGCAGCTCCAGAGGACATTGAAGTGCCCTAATACCCCACATGGCGGGGGCACTTCGCTTCTGCATCCAATGAGGACAATCGACTGACTTATGTCGGTGGAGGATTCAATGTGTTTGATGATTCCCTCCGTAGTGCTGCGGTTTACAACTCGAAGGGGTACAAATAGGATCTTTACTCCGACGCGAACAACCCTCTGGAGCGCTCACGGCAAGCTTTAGGCAAGTTGCATGTACCCACCATTCAGTTTTCCGATTACTGACACACAAAGCTGGAATACTATGGAGAACACACTTATTAGGTCTCTATTTGTCGTAATTTGGGTGAGTATATTTTTTTTTCTAGACATTTGATTGAATACAACTGCAGCCAAGATAAGTTGAACATTGCAGGGCCTCTTGATAAGCATCTTTGTGGGTACATATAATCTGATTTCTCACTGACCTTTTATACGCTTGTCAGAGGAGTAGGAGTATAGTTCAAATGCATTGACAACCCTCCAGACTTTGAGTACCGTATTGATGGTGCTACCACACTGGATCTTGACCGTTTCTTTTGAAGATAGCAGTCTGAATAATGATCAGAACACATCTACCCAAATGCACGTATTGGCAGTAAGAGGACAGGGAAGATACCTTTACAAGTAGGGGGGTCATACATGTGGGAATGAGATGATAAATCCTTGAAAGTCTAGGACTTTATCCTCAGTTTAGGATTTTAAAAAGGCCTTCCCACTTGTTATCTCAGTTGCTGGACATAAGACTATTTACTCTTGTTTGTCCAGGATTTGTATGCAGGTCAAAAGATAACCAACTGATCAATTTCCCCAGTGGAGACTGTTGAATCTCAAATCCAAACCTTGTATACCTAAACAAGTAGTAGTAAAAACTACGGGAACATCAGAGGAAAACATTAGTCCAGTATTGGAGTTTTTATTCCTCCACAGAAGTTAGGAGAGGAAAACATTAGCCCAGTATTGGGGTTTTGATTCCTATTCAAGAAGCTAGGAAACTATTGGCAATAGACTCAAGCCTCTGATTGAACATGATTCTAGACAAGATCAGTTGAACATTGTAAGGCCTCTTCCAAGGGGATATTGGTGCCCATTTGTTTTGGATGGGCTACAGTATATGGCCATGATATCTTTATGGGTACATGCAATTCTATTGACTAGTATTTTTGATAGAGGGGTTATAAAAATTCAAATCGTAGAGGAGTTACGGTTTATATGTTTTATAGTTCATGTACTGTTAAGTATCTTTTAGGTCCCGTTTGTTTCACGGAATTGGAATTGAGTCAAAACCTTATTATCACAAAATCAGGTTTTGAAATTCCGGTTTTGCATCTTCCTGTTTTGAAAATCACGGACCCGACAGCGAAATTAAACTCGGTTCATAATTTTCTAAAACCTGGATTTCATTTTGAATTCCACCTATTTGCCCGGAAGATGGTGCCGCCCATTTTAGGGCCTAAACCGGATTTTTGAAGGCTAAACCGGGTTTGCAACATAGAGTCCCAAACGGTGGATTTCGAGAAAAAATGGAAGTCCCGCACCCAATTCGTATCAAATTCCTGATTTTTTTTATAATCTAACATATCCAACAGTTTACAAATAGCACCTACCTATATTTTAGAATATGTATGTTCATAATTCATGGATATGAAATATAGGTAGGTGCTATTTGTAAACTGTTGGATATGCTAGACTATAAAAAAATCATTTCTATCATTTTCTACCCTAGAATTATAAATATCTCGTAGAACTACTTTAGAATGATAGGGGCCCTCATACACGTGCGCCCAGCGGCAGCACAGATAGTATAGATATTGAGAATTTCTCCAAATCCCAAGGATGTATTAATCTTGCAGCCATTATTAATCGTTGACTCCTGGTTCAATTAAACAAGTGCTCATACTTCACCATCAATAAGAATTTCTTGCCAAATCCTGAAGGTAGATAGTGTCGTGAAATCTTATATTGTAGCAATTTTACCCCAAGGTACAATAAGCATATCCACCTGGACTCTTAGCTTAGGCAACTATCAATTAGTAAAACAGGATATAACAGTCTTCCAGTCTTCAAGTCATATATACTAGCAGTTGCACCTAAGGGTGCAATGAACAATCTACAGGATTCTCTAAATAGGCAACTCTCAAGTAGTTAAACATGGTATACTGTGTATATTGAAAAATGGTTGGTGTATTCGCTTATGTATATTCGGGTCATTTACAGTTCAAAATATCAGTACCCCATCTAAATAAAGAGAATTGTTAAATATATTGTTATTTTATTCTCGAGAGTATTTGTCGATTTGATCACAGAATTATGCATTTTATTGAATGTCTAGAGTAATTATTAGAAGAGATAATATACTTTTTAATGACAAAATTAAATTTAGCCACCCTTTGATCAAATTTTTCTTAGATAAGCATTAGAATGAATATTATGATATTGCCATCAGGATTTGTATATTTTTTTGAGTCAAACCTATTGATCCATGTTTCATGAGTAGTTGTTCACAAGAACCCATCTCTCATGAGAATGAATGGAACACTTAGCACTCATTGCATCTAAGTGATTTTTTTGAGTCAAACCTATTGATCCATGTTTCATGAGTAGTTGTTCACAAGAACCCATCTCTCATGAGAATGAATGGAACACTTAGCACTCATTGCATCTAAGTGATGCTCACAGAGGTGAAGCACCAGGACTTCCCGGGAGGTCACCCATCCCAGTACTACTCCAGTTAGCACTCAGCACTCATTGCATCTAGGTGATGCTCACAGAGGTGAAGCACCAGGACTTCCTGGGAGGTCACCCATCCCAGTACTACTCCAGTTCGAGCGCGCTTAACTATGGAGTTTCCTCCATGGTTAAACCCACTCTGCTTGCAACTCCATTTGCAAAACCTTCAGCAAGTATTGTGCCTTATGAACCATTCATTAGAAAGCCCCTTAAGCTCATCAATTGATAAGTAGAAGATATTTTCCACAGCAAGTCAAATTATGATATTGCTATTTTGAGTCAAACATGGGTCAATGAGTTTGATTCAAAAAACTACACAGTTGAATCCTGATAGCAATATCACAATTTGACGTGCTATGGAAAATATCTCCTATTGATCAGTATGAATATTGTTAAAAATATATTACATTATTTAGTATGAATATTGTTAAAAATATATTACGTTATTTAACTTTGAAAAGTAAACATTTGTTCATGAATTAAAGCCCCTTAAGCTCATCAATTGATAAGTAAGAGATATTTTCCACAGCAAGTCAAATTGTGATATTGCTATTTTGAGTCAAACATGGATCAATGAGTTTGACTCAAAAAACTACACAGATATTACATTATTTAACTTTGAAAAATAAACATTTGTTCATGAATAAACTTATGGTGGAAACTTTAAAAAAATGATTAAGATAGAGTGTTAGGGCTCTGTTTTCAGATCCCAACATAAGCAACCAGGTCTCAAAAAACTAACAGCAATTAGCTTAAAGGGAAATTCCTCAGCTGTAATGGCAGGCGAACCAGTATCATTTAGTCCCTCATTTAGTCCTGATTGACTAAAACACCACTTAATTAGTGCTAAAGCGTCATTACTGTAAACGCTGATATCTTTGGAATAAATTTCACATGCAGAGAAAAGACTGACCCAAACCAAACAGCGAGATGTTCTTAAGATAATAAATTGAACAATGATCAGAACCCATCTACCCAGATGCAAATATGGACAGTAAGAGGACAGCCAAGCAATCCTTACAAGTAGGGGGGGTCATACTCGTGGTAATAACATGGTAAATCATTTTAAGTCTAGGTCTCTCTCTTCAACCAGGATTTCAAAAGGCCTGCCTTTTTGTTATCTCAGTTGCTGGACATAAGACTAATTAACTATTGTTCATCCTGGGTTTGCATGCAGGTCAGCAGGTTTGGTGCGTTCCCTAGAAATTTGAACAAAAGAAATTATGAACTGCCCTGCAAGGATCAGGGCCATTGTTGGTTCAAAATTGAGGTTCGTTGCACCCTCAAAACAAATTTTGAATCATTTTCAGTGAGAAGCTTTGATATGCCGTTCTCTTTTAGCGAGGACACAGATTTCTGATTTATTGTTTTTATTATATAAGTAAAATAGGTTTTGAGGTTGGTAAAACCCTTACAACACAAGACATCCAGTTTAAAATCAGAAAATAACAAAAACTTGATTTAAAGATCAGGCTACCACGAAACAACTGGCAAGGTGACACAAACCAACAACAATTGACCCAAACTTCTGACACAATAAAGAAGGATGGCCAACTACACCTTCTGTAATACCTTCCTAACACTCCGAACAAGACACCCAAAATTATACAAGGTTAGTGAAAAAAAATCAGCCTACCACGAAACAACAGGCAAGTTGACACAAACCAACAGCAATTGAACCAAACTGCTAACACAATAAACAAGGATGGCTAGCTGATCCCTTCCTAACATTCCGTACATCCTTGACCTAAATGTAGGTGGGCACAAATCTCGGCTGTGTCTATGCAGTCACATATTTGCATCTTAGTAAACAAAATATGTTGTTAACAAAATGTGTTAGCAACATGTGTCTTAGTCTACTGTATTTGTTTACAAATTATTAACACATGTTAATACAATAGACTAACACACATGTTGCTAACACATTTTACTAACAACATATTTTGTTTACTAAAATACAAATATGTGGCTGCATAGACACAGCCCAGCTCTGTCAAAGTGAGTACAAAGCCAATTGTTAAGAATGGTTAATTCCTAAGTCTGGTTAATTTCCAAGTCAGGTTTCGTTGAATTTAGTTATACGACAATGCTCATATATTAATGGGTTAACTTACAATCAACATGCCAAACCCACATAGCAAATTTACCCTAACTGCCAATGCTCATATGCACATTTATAATCATCTAACCAAACACAGGTACCGAGTCTACCTTGGCATCAACTGACTATACTCGACCACTTTAACCAGTCCATGAAATTTCAAATCATGCATAACATCCCCACGCCCCACATTCGTACTCTAATCCAAGATACCCACCTATTATCTCCAACGTGCTCTTACGGACAAAGACTAACTGTTGCTTGTCAACGTGTTCATAATTTGCAATATTTTTTTCCAAGATCTCCACTGAATCAAAAATTCTCGAAGATCTCCACTGGATTAAATTTTTTCCAAGATCTCCACCTGTATCCTTAAATAATTGATGTTGGTGCTCATTCTTTTCAGCCAATAGTCCATTTCATCATCCTTCCTTTTCGCTTTGCCTTTAAGATTTCTCTCCTCTTCCCATCCATAGCCTACATCTTGCATTTCCATTTCCCCTCCCGCTATGAGGGGTCAATACCAAGAGTTCTAATAGACCATTTCTAAGACCCATATTCTTTATCATCTCCTTGAGGTTTTCTTTGAATTCAAACATAATTGTGACCTACGATCTTAGTATTCTAATATTAACTACCTCTTTCCTTAATTTATCAATAAGGGCCTTTATATTAATAGTTGAATTATAATTTAAAAAATTTAATTTGCGAACTTGTCCATTATTCTTCTATACAACCATAAGCATTAGAATTGACATCAGCTATTACCCATACTAGATACTGGAACCTTCAATGAAAAGATATCCTAAATGCAAATCCAAAGGAAGATATATTAATCTATCCATATTGTATACTAATGTATCCATAATTGACCATGCATAATATCCCCATGCTACACCCGCGTACCCTAATCCAAGAACAACATCGAGTACCTACCTATTATCTCTAACGTAATCTTAAAGACAAAGACTAATTGTTGTTTGTCAATGTAATCATAATTTGCAAAAATTCTCCAAGATCTCCACCCAGATCCTTAAATATTTAATATTTTTTAATGAAAAAAATTGACATTGGTGCTTGTTCTTTTCAACCAATAGTCAATTTCATCAACCTTCCTTTTCGCTTTCTAAATGTCTCTCCTCTTCCCATCCATAAGTCTACATTGTGCATTTCCAACTCCATCTATGCCTATGAGGGGTCAATACGAAGAGTTCTAATAGACTATAGATCCACATTCTTTACCAATTGCTTGAGGTTTTCTTTGAATTCAACATAATTGTAACCTAGGATTTTAGTATTCAAATATCAGCTAGGCCCTCTTTCCTTAATATATCTTCAAGGACTAAGATCCGCATTCTTTATCATCTTCTTGAGGTTTTCCTTTGAATTTCAACATAATTGTGATTTAGGATCTTAGAATTCAAATATCAGCGTAGCTCTCTTTCCTTAGTATATCAATAAGGACTTTTATATTAGTATTTGAATTACTATTAAAAATATTATTTATTCAATTGTCCATCACTCTTCCACACGATCACAAACATTAGAATTGCCCTGTAATGTTCCTTACTGGGACTTGACTCAAGCTGCCTAAAAATTATCCTTTAGGGTTTGAATAATGTTTGAGAATGTGAATTGTCACTTTCGTATCCTAATATAAGTTATGCAATCAGGCTAGTATCACAAGATAAATAAACATTTAAGCTAATTTTACACCAATAGAATTCCAACTAACTACTATAATATTCAAGATGTATATGTAGGATTCCTTTGATGTTCTATCTATCTAACTTATCGTCATTATAGAGCACCAGTTGGGGGACCATACAAGGTGTCTCAAGCCGTTCCACCTAGCCTAGGAGCATGGAATGACAACCTTCATCCGACCTCCCAACCCCACTTGGGGTGTGTCTATCGGCATGGCTTCTTAGCTACTTCTGATCCTTCGTATGTACCATGTCTCCCTTCCAAAATGAGATAACTCAATGAATAAGAATCATTAAGGGAATCATCATATGCATCACATTATATATATAAACACATATAAAGCAAGTTAAGAACATATAATAAGTATATCAACATCAAGGTGGAATATTCTACATCAGATGCAAGTCCATTAATTATCATGTAATTTATTACAATACACATTATACCATTGACAAGAATAGAGATTGTAGATTTATGTGTGTGTACTTTCTGAAATCATATCCTTATCTGATTACTTGATGATCTGATGTTCTTCTCCTTATTCTACAATTTCTGCTTTTCTACTTAACATATTCACTGTTATTCTTAATATATTCATTGCCAGTATCTTCTGAGTCTCCAATTCTCATTGGATTGAATTATTATCCTTCTCTTCCATTTCAAAATGAGTTCTTTATAAATTATTGGTGAAAGGGTCACCATCTTTCATAAGAATTGAGTCACCACTTTTCACAACTGCCTTTGAGAGTACTATAATGTTCCTCAAATTGATCTCCCTTGGATGATCTCCTCAAATGAAACCTTCTCCCCGTTATATCTTCCATTATGAGGGTGAGTCATGTTAGAATTCAGTCCTACAAAATGTACGCCTTTAGATTATCTTCTCAAATAACTATTGCTTGGAGTTCACTGTTAAACCTTATTCTTAATCTTTACCGATTAGTAGTCTATCATTTACCGAAATACAGTAAATTACTTAGCGTATACCGATCAATTCTATTTTAGTAATGTGTAAAGCAAAACATGAAAGCAATGACTCAAACACATTTGACACATGGATTTTTAATGTGGAAACCCTATTAAGGGAAAAACCACTTGGGACCGGTAACCCAAATTTTTCACTCTTCCGAAGTGAGCTCGGTGAAGAGCCAACCCTGTTAAAGGTTACAAACACATTATTAAGTGCGACCTTGTTAGAGGATTTATCACTAACAATTAATCACTGGATATCTGACATTTCACTATGCTATCTTCATGAATTAACCTTTCGATACTCCTTGGGATGTATCTCAATATATAAAGGATTGTTAGATCTTGCTCGGTTAAGAGACTTTCTGAATCAATGGTTAAACTGAAACAATATACGATCTGTTCATATAAACAACTATGCTTTGCAGATGTTTAGATCTATTGTAAGCTCATAATACCTTTCTGATCAATGTCTCTATTCAATAACTTTGCTCCACTTCTTTATGCTCGGTGATGTTGTACTTCTCTATTGCTCGGTGTCTGCGGAAATCTTTAGCTCTGTTCTCTAGCTTGATTGATCAGAACTGTATGAAGTCGTTCTTCACCAGTATCTCTCTAGCATCGTCTTCTCTATTCACCCCAAATTCATAATGAATTAGCTTGTCTTTTATAGACATGATTTCACCGTTTCTAAGTCCTTGACTTTCTTGTTCTTGGTGTGATCCACAATTCTTGCATTTCTTGCGTTAAAGCTTTACTTCAGTTTTATCCCGTAGATTTCTCTTAGACAACTGGAATAAAACAACTTTAAAACTCTCGCTTATCTCTGGCTTTTAACTTGTCGATGAAAACAATATTATCAACCAGTTAACTCCATATTTAACTCTTGCCAGCTAAGTCTTTTGTCATTTCTGAATTTCAGTTCTTTTCAGTGTTTAACTCCTTGTTAGCTTCGGTCTTGAGTTTTGTTGTCCTCGGGCATCTCTGTCCATCGGGGTTGTCTATCCGTTAGGGTTGTCTGTCCGTTGGGTAACACTGTGATTCTACTCGTCTGTAATGCTTGCTCGATTTCTTTGCTCGGGTATCACTAAGACTTTCCTCTCAGGGTTCTCTATCCATCGGGGTATACTAACCGTCGGTGTTTGTTGTCACTTAGTGCATACTGAACTTTTATGCATTACTGATAGCATAACCTTTATCTTTCTGTTTCTTTGAAGACTTTGACACTATGTATATAACCAATCAGACTATATCAAGTTGACATCAATGACAATACAATACATTAACTGATTTAATGTCTTGCATTAACTTTTTGTATCTTGGTGATCATCAACTTAATATCTTCAAACATTCAATCAGTTATAGTTCATCAATCTCTCCCTTTGGCATTGATGACAACACACTACATTAGTACTAATACAATATGAAACATATCAGTTGTAGTTCATCAATCTACCAAATTTATTGTACTATAACCAATACAAATGTATGGCTCTTGGTCAGCTCATATAGCTTAGATTTGTTTCTTAAAGAGTACTTTCTTCAATCTTTATTCCCTTTCCTGGATAGATGTAGTAGCTTCTAATTCTGTCTCTCCCTGTGTTGTAGAATCTTTTCTTCTCATGTTGTCTCTCCCTTTGACTGTTCCTCTCTTTGATCATCTCTTTTTCCTTTGACAACAATAGATATACTCTCTCCCTCAAGTCATCTCTCCCTTAGGATAATCATGCTAGATATTTCATATGTAATCTCTCCCTTTGGATATTCTCAGGATACTCTCTCCCTTTGACAACAATGCCAAAGTATATCCTTCCTCCTTTTTATAATATACTCCTTGAATTTTCCTATCTGTCAACAATAAAATGACTCTGGTGTTCGGTGCAGATATGAACCTTGCTGTATACTGATGTATCTTTGTAGTCCATCTTTTTCCTTGCATCAACATGAATGATCTTCTGATTTTGTGTAGGTTGATGCAACCTTCTAGTCAGCTTACTAACCAATAGATAAGGGTCGAACCCTTAGTCTCTTTCTCAGGTACTCAAATGTACTTTAGGCAATGACTTTGTGAATATGTCAGCTAATTGTTCCTTGAATTGAACATATTCCAGTATCACCTCTTTCTCTTGCACTTGTTCTCTTAAGTAATGATACTTGATTACAATATGCTTAGTCTTAGCATGCATGACAGGATTCTTAGAAATGTTAATTGCACTGGTATTATCACAACAAATAATCACTGGTTCAAGAATTTTCATATTCATACTTTCCAGTAACTGTTTGATCCATGCAATGTTAGAGCAGTTTGCAGCAACAACCACATATTCTGCTTCTGCAGTAGATTATGAAATGTATCCTTGCTTCTTACTTATCCATGTGACAAGTATGTCACCCATGAAGAATGCTCCTCCAGTTGTGCTCTTTCTGTCATCTAAGTTTCCAGCCCAATCAACATATATATAGACTTGAAGCTCAAATTTGCCTTCTCTTTTATACCATAAACCATAGTCCTCGGTGTTCTATAGACATCTGAGAATTCTCTTGACAACAATCATGTGTGATTCTTTGGGATTAGCAGAGAATCTTACAACTATTCCAACTGCATGTGCTATATCTGGTCTAGTATGAACAACATACATTAGTTTTCCAATCATTGATCTGTACAAGCTCTGATTTACCTCATTTGACTTATCTTCTTTTGTCAGCTTGCATTCGGTTGCCATAGGTGTTCCAACTGGCTTGGAATCTTCCATCTTGAATATCTTCAACACTTCTTTGATGTATTTGGATTGTGTGATATATATGCCTGCATCTTGTTGAAAAATCTGTAGACCAAGAAATAATTTGATCTCCCCAAACATTGACATCTCAAACTCTTTGCTCATTTCATTAGCAAAAGATTTGCATAACATATCATTACCCCCAAATATGATATCATCAACAAATATTTCAGCAATCAAAATGTTATCATCATAATCTTCTTTTAAATACAGATTGCTATTTTCACCTGTTCTTACAAATCCAATGCTTATGAGATAGGAGTGAAGTCTTTCATACCAGGCTCTAGGTGCTTGTTTTAATCCATACAAGGCTTTGTGTAGTCTACAAACCATGTTTCTCTTGTTAGGATCAACAAACCCTTCTAGTTGTTCAATGTATACCTTTTCTTCTAGTATTCCATTTAGGAATGCAGATTTGACATCCATTTGGTATACCTTGAATCCTTTGAATGCAGCATAAGCAAATAAAATTCTTACTCCTAGTCTAGCAACGGGTGCAAAGATTTTTCCATAGTCAATACCTTCTTCTTGTGCATACCCCTTACATACTAATCTTGTTTTATTCCTTGTGACTTCTGCATTCTCATTCAGCTTGTTCCTGAATATCCATTTGGTACCAATGACATTCTTGTCATCTAGTCTAGGTTCTAATGTCCATGTTTTGTTCTTCTCAATCTGTTCTATCTCTTCATTCATAGCACTGACCCATTCTTCATTTTCAAGTGCAGTATTAACAGATTTAGGCTCAAAATCACAAATTAAACTTCTAGTGTTTAGTGACTTACTTCTTGTTCTCATTCTAGCCTTCTTGTCTCCTATGATCTGGTTTTGTGGATGATGTCTTCTGACATCCTTGGAAAGTATCGGTTCAGTTCTTTATTCACCATTTTGATCATCATTTTGACCTTCATTCTGATCTCCATCGCTTGGAACATCATTTTTCTGATTTTTTTGATTTTCGGTATTTGCAGTCTGATCCTCGGGTGCAATGTTCTGGTGCTCGGGAGTGATACACCGTTGCTTGGGCAGAGTGTCAGGTTCTTCATTGTAGACAAACCTGTTGTAGTCTTCCGGTTATTTTATGTTTTCTTCATCATTTTTCTTTGCATATTCATCTATTCTGACATTTGCACTTTCAATGATTTTGTTAGAGGACTTGTTATGACATTTATAAGCCTTGCTCTTGGTGGAATACCCTAGAAAGATTCCTTCTTCACTTTTGGAGTCAATTTTTCCATTTCTACCATCTTTCAAAATATAACATTGACTTCCAAAAATTCTGAAGTAACTTACATTGGGTGTATATCCATACCATAGCTCATAAGGTGTCTTTCTTCAATTGAACTCTGTTCAATGTGTAGACAGCAGCATCGACAACTTCCCTCCAAAATGTTTGAGTGATGTTTTTCTCAATCATCAGTGTATTTGCACAATCAACAATGGATATGTTTCTTCTTTCAACAATCCCATTTTGCTGCGGTGTTCTTGGTGTAGAAACCTATCTTTTAATTCCATGCTCATTGCAAAAGTTAGTGAATTCATCAGAAACAAATTCTCCTCCTCTATATGATCTTAAGCATTTTAGTTCATCACCACTTTGTTTTTCTACAATAGCTTTATACCATTTAAACATCTTGAATGCTTCTGATTTTTCTTTTAAGAACATAACTGTCATCATTGTGGAATACTCATCAACAAAGAGAATAAAATATCTATCACCATAGTAACTCTTTGTTCTCATGGGTCCACATAGGTCAGTATGGACTAATTCTAGAATAACATTAGATGTATGGGTTTTGCTCTTGAAACTAGAGTTTGTCATTTTACCTTTTTGACAATTCTTACACATGATATGCTCGGGCTTTGACATGCTTGATAAGCCTCTTACTTTCCTTTTATTGCTTATCTTAATCATATTGTCAAAATTCATATGACATAATCTTTTATGCCACAACCATGTCTTCGTTTCTAGCCATTAAACAAGTGGTGTTAATATCATCAAGATAGAATAGGTTACCTTTTGTTTGTTCACCAGTTTCGATCAACCTTCCTGATTCATTAAAGATCTTTGCCTTTTGTTCTCAAATGCAACTCGGTGACCTGTGTTATTTAGCTGTGAAACACTCAATAGATTATAGCTAAGTCCTTTTACCAAGTATGCATTTTCACATTTCATCAGGTTATTCAACATTATCGTTCCTTTAGCTTCAACTAGACAAGGTGAGTCATTACCCATTTTTACTGATCCACCATTGTAATACTCAAAAGTTTCAAACTTTTCTTTATCACCGGTCTGGTGGTGAGTGCAGCCACTATCTATAATCCATACATCATTCTTACTAACCTCAGATATGAGTGCAACATCTACATACCTTTCTTCTTCGTCTGAATCATCCTTCATGGCCACAAATACCATCTCAATGTCTTCATCAGATTCGATGTCAGTATCTCCAGCTCTGTTCTTAGCCAGGTAACAAGCTTTCTTCCATTTGTCCTTGTAGTCTCGGGTATCTCTTCTATCAGATTGTCAGTTGCTTCGGTAATCTCTGTTATCACTTCTGTCAAACTTATTGTCATATGATCTGTCATTACTTTTGTCATCTTTTCTTTTGTTAGGATATCTAGCAACAAAGTGTCGAATCTCTTTACAATTAAAACATACAAGTGGTAATTTACCTTTGTATCTACTTTTGCCTCTCTGCAATCTTCTTGCCATTAGTGCTTCAATCTCATCAAGTTCTTGGTCATCACTATCACTTTCACTATCATTCCTCATAATGTGTTTATGACTTGACTTATTTTCAAAGAAGATTTGAATGCAAACTCAATAGATGGTAGGACACTGTTATTAAAGTTATTCATCTCAAATGAAATCAGTCTACTAACCAAGCTATCTAGAGTGACATTGTTATTTGCTACTGCTCTCATTTTCTTGTATAATAGATACTCTAATAGCATATACAAGCAGTAAGGTTCTTAGGATTTTACTTACCACTGTTTCTTCAAGTACGCCTCCAACTCCTCGGATAACATTGACTACCTCTTTTATTCTGCAGCTGTACTGAGTGATATTTTCTCCTTCTCTCATTCTTAGGTCATCAAATTTACCTCTTAGGCTTTCTGCCTTAGCTCTTAGTACATTAACATCTCCTACACGTACTAGCTTCAATTTGTCCCACATTTGTTTTGCAGAGGTGCAAGTTTTGACATCTTCAAATTCAACATCGGAGAGTGAGGAAGCAAGTTCTATCATTATAGAATTGTGCTCATTCTTTTCTCTTAATTGCTCAAGTGTGTGAGGTCCTGTAGGGCACAACACATATTAAGTATCCAATTATTGAGTAACATCATTTCCAATACCTGATAGGTGGAGTCTTATCCTGCTTTGCCATGACGCAAAGTTGTCCTTGTTCAACATGGGCACATCCCGTTTGTTCATCTTGTGATCTTTTACTTAGGTCTTGAAACCTTCCTTCTAAGCACACAAGCTCTGATACCAATTGTTAGAATAACTGAGATGGAGGGGGGGGGGGGGGGGGGGGGGGGNGCTGAATCAGTGGCCTAAAAAATATTCCAATAAATTAACCCAAAACTTATTACCACAATTATAAACTTCTAGTTATCTTCAGTCCTACAAGATGTATGCCTTTAGATTATCTTCTCAAATAACTACTGCTCGGAGTTCACTGTTAAACCTTATTCTTAATCTTTACCGATTAACAGTCTATCATTTACCGAAATACAGTAAATTACTTAGTGTATACCGATCAATCCTGTTTTAGTAATGTGTAAAGAAAAACATGAAAGCAATAACTCATAAACACATTTGACACGTGGATTTTTAACGTGGAAACCCTGTTAAGAGGAAAACCACTTGGGACTGGTAACCCAAAATTTTCACTCTTCTGAAGTGAGCTCGGTGAAGAGCCAACCCTATTAAGTGCGATCTTGTTAGAGGATTTATCACTAACAGTTAATCACTTGATATTTTGCATTTCACTATGCTATCTTCATGAATTAACCTTTTGATACTCCTTGGGATGTATCTCAATATATAAAGGATTGTTAGATCTTACTCGGTTAAGAGACTTTCTGAATCAATGGTTAAACTGAAACAATATATGATCTGTTCATATAAACAACTATGCTTTGCAGATGTTCAGATCTATTGTAAGCTCATAATACATTTCTGATCAATGTCTCTATTCAATACATTTGCTCCACTTCTTTCTACTCAGCAATGTTGTGCTTCTCTGTTGCTCGGTGTTCGCAGAAATCTTTAGCTCTATTCTCTAGCTTGATTGATCAGAACTGTATGAAGTCATTCTTCACCAGTATCTCTCCAACATCCTCTTCTCTATTCACCCCTAATTCATAATGAATTAGCTTGTCTCTTTATAGACATGATTTCACCGTTTCTAAATCCTTGACTTTCTTGTTCTTGGCGTAATCCGCAATTCTCGCCTTTCTTACTTTAAAGCTTTACTTCAGTTTTATCCCATAGATTTCTCTTAGACAACTGGAATAAAATAGCTTTAAAACTCTCGCTTACCTCTGGCTTTTAACTTGTCGATGAAAACAATATTATCAACCAGTTACCTCCATATTTAGCTCCTGTCAGCTAAGTCTTTTGTCGTTTCTGAACTTCAGTTCTTTTCGGTGTTTAACTCCTTGTTAGCTTCGGTCTTGACTTCTGTTGTCCTCGAGCATCTCTGTCCATCGGGGTTGTCTGTCCGTCGGGTAACACTGTGATACTGCTCGTCGGTAATGCTTGCTCAGGTTCTTTGCTTGGGTATCACTAAGACTTTCCTCTCGGGGTTCTCTATCCGCCGGGGTGCACTGATCATCGGTGTTTGTTGTCACTTAGTGCATACTGAACTTTTATGCATTACTGATAGCATAACCTTTATCTTTCTGTTTCTTTGAAGTCTTTGACACTATGTATATAACCAATCAGATTATATCAAGGTGACATCAATGACAATACAATACATTAAATGATTTAATGTCTTGCATTAACTTTCTGTGGCCTGGTGATCATCAACTTAATATCTTCAAACATTCAATCAGTTATAGTTCATCAAGTCACACCCCTTCACCATGTCTGCCCCTTTACAAAGGTCACAACCTTTCACAATTACCACCCTCTGAAAGATTCATAACCTTCCATCATTATGCCCTTTGAGAGAGTCACAACCTTTCATAATTACCACCCTTTGAAAGAGTCACAACCCTTCATCATTGATGTTCTTTGAAAGAGTCACAACCTTCCATAATTAATAGCCTTTGGAAGAGTCGCAACCCTTCATTATTTCTGCCCTTTGAAAGAGTCACAACCTTCCATAATTACCACCCTTTGGAAGACTCATAAACCTTCACCATTTTTCTTTTCTTTTTGAAGGAACCAAATTCTTATTTTCTTCTCATTTCTCATTTCTCTTCTATTAAAGATTGACATCTTCCATTCTTCCTTCCTTCCTCCATCCTTCTTCCTTTCAAATGAAAATATCTTCTCCCTTTTATATCTCATGTTTGAGGAGTCACAACTTTTCATCTCATGCCTTTTGACCATTCATTAAACTTAACTAAATTTTTGTTATGGTTACGTTTGGATTTATTTTGATTGAGTAGATTTCCACAATCTGTTAGTTAATTAGTGTGTGCTTCTGGATTCGATTGTGTAAGTGTTTTTAGAATCAATGTTTCAGATCACACTCTGTGATCCATCATTAGGATGATAGAGAGCAAGGATGATTTTGTCCTTGCTCTCTATCATCGTGACGATGGATCATAGAGTGTGATCTAAAATGTTGATGCTAAAAACACTTACACAATTGAATCCAGAAGCACACTGATTATTAGATTTATTCTTTTATATTTATAATTTAAATTTTATTTTTTTATTATTATTTTACATTGTGATTTTATTGTAAGATTCTATTTCAAAAAGGGGACATTATAGTCTTCTCTTCCTAAAATTGCTTGTCCTCGAGAAATGTTCATGGGGTCTTATTCATAATCCACCTTCAATTGTGCTACTCTGATATTAACTAGGGCATTGAAAAGTTGTTAGGTTTGCAATTTTAAGACAAATTTTCTCTCATCACTCTGAGAGAAGGAACAAGGTCATCTTTTATTGACATCAAAACTGATTTGGATTGACCCAACATTTTCATGATAGTATGATTCACATCTATGATATCAAATATAATAAATTTTTATCCTTGATTTGCTCTAGTTATTCTCATATTCTAGATTAACTAAAAATATAGTACCAAACATAAAGCACACACTTGAAAACATGAAGTGTACACATGAAGACACAAAGCACACACAAAGTATACACATGAATATATGCAGACACAAATCACACACATTGTTAGACCCTTCTTATTGTCTAGAATGCATTTATTGATTTCTCTTTACCATACAGGATGACAAGATCATGCTCTGATACCAATTGTAATGTCCCTTCGTGGAACTTAACTCAATCTGCCCTAAAATTCTCTTTTACGGTTTGAATAATGTTTGGGAATGCAAATTGTCACTTTTGTATCCTGATATAGGTTGTACAACCAAGTTAATATCACAAGATAAATAAACATAGAAGCCAATATTATCCCAATAGAATTCCAACTCTATTATAATATTCAAGATGTACATATGGGATTCCTTTGACGTTCTATCTATCCAACTTATTGTCATTATGGAGCACTAGTAGGGAGACCATACACGATGCCTCGAGCCATTCCACCCAGCCTAGGAGCCTGAAATGACAACCTTCATCCGACCTCCAAGCTCCACTTGGGGTATCTCTACCAACGTGACTTCCTAGCTACTTGCAAACCTTCATATGCACAATGTCTCCCCTGCAAAATGAGATAGCTTGAAATGAATAAATGATCATTAATGGAATTGTCATTTGTGTCACAATATATATATATATATATATATATAAAGTTAAGAACATATAATAAGTATACCAACATCAAGGTGGAATATTCTACATTAGATTGAAGTCCAATAATTATCACACAATTTATTACAATGCACATCATACCATCAACAATAATAGAGACTATAGATTAATATATGTATACTTTATGAAATTGTATGCTTATTTGATTACTCAATGATCTAATGTTCTTCTCCTTCTTCCATAATCATTGTTTTTCTAGTTAACATATTCATTGTTCTTCTTAATATATTCATTGCCTTCTATCTTCCGAGTCTCAAATTCTCATTGGATTGAATTCTTATCCTTCACTTCCATATCAAAATGAGTTCTTTATACATTATTGGTGAAAGGGTCACCACTTTCCATAAGAACCGAGTCACTACTTTCATGGTTGCATTTGAGAGTAATATAATATTCCCCACATTGATCTCCTCAAATGAAACCTTCTCCCCTTTATATCTTCCATTATGAGGGAAAGTCGTACCCCTTCACCATGTCTGCCCCTTTGCAAAGGTCACAACCTTTCACAATTACCACCCTCTGAAAGAGTCATAACCTTCTATCATTGATGCCCTTTGAGAGAGTCATAACCTCTCATAATTACAATTCTTTGAAAGAGTCACAACCTTTCATCATTTCCTCCCTTTGAAAGAGTCACAACCTTCCATAATTACCACCCTTTGGAAGAGTTAGAACCCTTCATCATTTCTGCTGATTGAAGGAACCAATTTCTTATTTTCTTCTCATTCATCTATTCTCTTCTATTAAAGATTCACATCTTCCATTCTTTCTTCCTTCCTCCATCCTTCTACCTTTCAAATGAAAATCTCTTCTCCCTTTTTATATTGCATGTTTGAGAAAGTCACAACTTTTCATCTCATGCCTTTTGACCATTCATTAAACTTAACTAAATTTTAGTTATGCTTATGTTTAGATTTATTCTTTTATATTTATAATTTAAATTTCATTTTTAAATTTTTTTACATTGTAATTTTATTATTTAATCCTACTTAAAAAAAGGGACATTACTCTCCCACTATAGCTAAAAAGACATTAGCTACTACCCACACTAAACATCCTAAATCAAAACCCAATAGAAGATATACTAATGTATCCATAATTTAGCATGAACAATCCACACATTTATTAAATAATATCCAAACTTTTCATCAACAAGAAGAACCATTGAGTCATTTCTTGGTTTGCTAACATATCTATAGCCTTCTTTTGTTATCTAAAGTATTGTGAATTTAAAAGCAGCTAAAACTCTCTTTCCATAGTAATGCTTTATTTTAGTTTTTATCAAGAATCAATTTTAGTTGCAAACCTGGATAATATTCTTTGTTAACAATGTTAATAATTATATGTGAGTTTCTCTAGATTTAAATTCCTTTATATCCAAATCTAAGGAGGCATGTATTCCTCCCAAGAGGGCATTCCATTCCACATAGTTATTAGTGTTTTCATTTAGAAATTTGAAACCTCGAAAGATAAAGCTTGCATGTTTTATCTATAACAACTAAATGTAGATTACTGTTAAAGGCACCATCAAAGTTGATCTTTATTCCCTTGGAATACTTGAACTATTTGCTTTCCTAAAACTAATTTTAACTTTTTCTCAACTCTTCAGTGGAAATAAATTTAGTTTTGTTGACTTTAAAAGGTTTAACATAAAAATCACTTTAATGCTTACTTTATAGTAATTGATTTTGCTTCTCAGTCAATGAAGTGTCTCAATCTAGATTCATCCTTGCATACAATAATTTTTTTAATCTTTTGTTACCCTAGTACATCTGCATGTCTTTTATATTTTTTGATATCTATTAGGCTTGCGATAATTATAAATGTTACATATAGATCATTCTTATTTCACAAGGAAACCAATTCTCCCATGTCAACCATTTGGAAGCGTGTACAAAAGATTGCAAGTAGAGGCAAGGGCTCTTTTATGTAGACTTGTTGCTCTTTTTAGTGAAACTTTGAAATGCGTTTTATTACTTGCTTCCAATGCTTCATGATAAGACAACATGTGCATTCAAGATCATTAGGAGGTGAATGCATTGAATGCCTTTAAATACTAGCATGCCAAATTGCGCCAAATGGAGTTGGATTAAGGTGGGAAGGTGGCCCCAAAACAATGAAGTTCATTTTTTTTAAAAGAAGGGAACAAATTTGTGACCATAGAAATGTCCTATTGTGGACAAATAGTTAGGTCTAGGTGGCTAACAACAATGTAGGGGTAGGTGTATAATGAAGTGCAATAAATGGGTGGATAAGGTAAATGCATAAAAGTATGTATGTATAATAATAGGTAGTGGCTAAGTGTAATCAAAATGGATTAAGGCTAGGGGAATGTGTTTGACTTTGCACAAGATTGTTCCATTTTTCACTATGTAATGTATCCAAACATTTCTTCAAAAATAACACTAAATAAGAAATGGTATAATTATGCTAATTATTTCACCATTACATTTTTCTCTCACTTTGAGGTGAATGTAAATTCTAAAATGATCATGCATCTGATAGTATTTAGCAATCACTACACAAAGAGTAAAAAATTAGATGGTAAAGGATATGGCAACAGATTCATATAAAGTAATTTACCTTCCAAGGTGTAATTATGTCCTTCAATATGCAATCACTATTGTCCAACAAATTAGAGAAAAAGTGTAGAATAAGTAGTTTTTATCTCACAAATAAAAATCTGATACAAAATAGGAGCTCTTGTCCATTGTTTAAGAAATAGGAATTACATGAAATGTGAAAAATCAGAGAGATCCCATCTATTTGGAAAATGAAATTTTTTTTGGGTGTAGAAGGCATGGAATTACAAGGCACATGAATTGTAAGGCATGTTGCATGATAACACTTTGTTTCGTCATGGTAATGAATCCTTGTAGCATTACTCATTACCAAAAAAATTGATCATTGAAATGCTAGTAGTGTTCTATACTCCTATTAGTTGGCTGGACCATAAGATGCAAGGAATTGGAGTGGAAAACCATACACGTGAAAATTAATGTAATTTACAGATAAACATGTGAGCACATAATTAAGTAGATGAATAATAATGAGAATATCATGTGATAATCACGTGCAATGTCTAGAACAATAAAGCATGGAAAGTATATGTAGGATAGATATAACATCAAGGAAAGTGCATATAACACAATAAAATGGTGAAGTGACCCTCAATGGATGAAAACACTTGTATAAGTACATGGGGCACTAAGATAGGTATGCTCCAACGTGGCATCCAAGACCATGAGCACATAAGATGTAGGTAACATAATAAATTTGTAGTGTTAATTAGATTGTAAATGAGGGTGTGAAGTTAGAACAAGATTATGCCACCAAAATAAAGGTATGGAGCCAAAACTATGGGGCATACCAACAATTTGAGATATAACAATAGTAAACCCAATGTCTGAAGTAGGGAAGCATGATTTTATAGTACATATAACCATGAAAGTGTAATATATAGGAAGGGAAGCATCAAACTTATAAGTGCCAATGTAAAGGCATGCGTTCTAACTTGATATGTGAAGAAGAACACATAAAATGGGTGAAGGTATGTTGTATCAATATAGACTCAATGCGTAAGTTCGATGAAGAAATATATATCAATGGATGATCAAAGTATATACTACAAAGTCTATTAAGTATGTTATACTGTTATATTAAATTAGGATCAATATATAAGCTCTAATAAGCATGATATAATAATATTAGATCAGTAGTAAAACTCTATGAGGTGTGATATAAGAGTATAAAGTCAAATAGCTATAATCATAAGCAATACCATATAATACAAGAAAAAAAAAGATAACTAAAGCCATGTAAACAAAAAATATGGGATAAATGATAAGCAAGTGGGCAACCTAAGTGGAAAATGAAAATAAGGGTAAAAACTAAAGTGAGTAGAGCATAGGTAAATAACAAAGAAAAAGGGGAGACAAATAACACTCCCTAACTAGGGGAAGATAATCACACAAAATAAATATTGAAGGTGAAATGAGTATTAAAATCACAATAAATAGGGTATGATAAAAAAATATCACTGCATATATTATAAATAAATAAATCAAAAGGGAAAAGAATGATATTCTAACTTATAGGTATATGTGGATATATAATATATGGATGCTCATAAATTGTTGAGGAAACTTCTTCTTAGGTGTCACCTTTGAAACCTCTAGCTAAGGGTCACATTGGGTCATCATTATTTCAAAATTCATCATCTAATTTGTCTTATTTTGATTTTTTCTCTTCTCTACTTGTATTTTTAATTACATGTTTTTATCTTGATATTCATTTGTGTTAAGTGTAATCAAATGTTCCATTGATATAACATTAGACACTTATCTTTTTAGCCATTCTTTCTTTTGAACTTGTGGTTATGGTGAAAGAATATGTGTTTTGCAACACAAATTTTTGCTTTGGATTTCATATATTCTTGTATGTATTTTTTGTATTTTTTTCATTTTGGAAAATCTTTGCTAACCTTTTTTATATATTTGTTAACACATAAAGATGTATCTTGTATATATCACATATATCATCATTTCTCTCATAAGATATATCTTGCGGCATCTTTATAAATACATGTCAAATATAAAATGACTAGCATCATAAATTGATTTGTAATGAGCCCTTAATATCACAACCTTCATATTTATATTTTTATGCAAGCTTATGCCATGATACCCACCTATACACATACCTCATATTTCTCTTCACTTTATAAATCTTGATTAATAAATCATTTATTAACCACAAAATAATTACTTATCATTAATTTTAGAACATAAAGATACTAAACATATACCCATAACCACGATACACATGACATCTATGCTTGGGTTCATGAGTGACATTAAAGATATTACTCTTTTTAATTTTATGCAAAGAGATCCATCAACACTCTATGAAGGACACATAGCTAGCCATAGTTCATTTGCTAGAGTGTGGGAGGTGTAGTGTATGATTCACCCACTCTTATATCTTAAAAATGATTTGGCAATATAGGAGGAGGTGATTTTTTTTGTCTTTAGATATTTGGTTGCAAGGGCATGGATAGAAGAGGGGCGAAGTTTGGTTTGCGATGACATACATACCATCATTTTTATGCAGTCATGGTGGAGAAGTGCTTGTAACAACTGTATGATAAGACCACATTCCATGAATAGTTATCAATCATATTTTAGATTGTGAGTCTTATCTATATGGGCTCCATATTTTACATACCACATGTATTTGAGGCAATTCTGTGATACAATTCATATGATATTCTGACATTTTGGGTACACCTCTTCATTAATTCATTTTGTCAAAGATTACACATACCATGTTTATATGGGTTCATATACTTCAGTCAAGGTCAACAACTATTCTTTCCATATAAATATATGAACAATATGCCAAAAAATATTCTCTCTCTATGTTGTACATATATTGTCAACAACACATAAACTTGTTATTGTGTTTATTTTCTTCATGCTCTATGTTATTATCAAAATGAGTTTTGTAAAACTTGATATCTATTGTCTAACTATAGAATTTATATTAAATTAGTATTTTTTTAAAAATATTTACCATTTGATTACAAATGTTAGAGCATGCATATTTACTACTTTAGGTATATTTGTATATGTTAGATTAATTAATTATGCACATGTTAAAGAATAATCTCATGCATAAATGAGCACATGTTTGCACATTCATGCTCTAGCTTAAGTTCACTAGAGCCTAAATTTAGGTTAATTTGGTCTAGTTGGGCTCCACTTTGCATGTTGTGGATATCATGCACTTCTACTTTGCATAGATCTAGCTCTAATATCATGTTGAAATTTTCCAAAAGAATGGAAGCTTTCCATTTTTGGAAGCCCTTCAAGCTTCCTGATTGCTTTTTGACCTATCTTTAGTGTTTTGGCCATAACTTCCTCATACACAGCTGAAATTGCACAAACAAGATATCGTTGGAAAGATTATTCCAATGTTGATATTTTCATGGTAGTAGTTTTATCAATTTTGGAACGATTTTTTTTGTACAAGCCTTCAAAGTCATCCTTCTTTTTTGCACTTTTGGGGCCATAACTTGAGCAAATAGACTTCATTTTTCAACTTTTACATAGCTTTGGGAAGCTCTCGACATCTCCTACATGGGTGCCAACAAGAAGTTGAGTCCACTTTTTGGCTAAAAAGTGCAAGTGTTTTTCCTATTTTTTCAAATTCATCATGTTTGACCTAAAAATTTGAAGCACTTAAAGATTGAATCTCAAAAAAGTGAGTAATAGGAATTATAGTACTTGAACTCTACTTTTTGAATATGTAATTTATTTGAACACCTAGATGATATAAATTAATTTTCAATAGGAGTTACCAAAAACCAAATTTTAAAAGTCACCTTTTTTGGACCATACCATGCATGTGTATGACAAACATAATTTAACCGAAATGAAATTATTTTTTTAAATCCTTTCAGGAAATAATTTGTAACACACTTAAGATTGATGACAATATCATTTTGTAATTTTTTTTTCTGAATATTTTTTTAATTGGGCATAATTTTTGTTTTTAAAACCCCTTATGTACGACCTGCATAATTTGACCTAAAATTGTCATTTAAAAACAAAAATTAAAGTGTATAGAATTGTGTGTAGTTTGATGTCATATAATTTATTTTTCAAAAAATGTAGAAACAAAAAAGTTATTAGAATAAGAAGAAATCCCATTATTTCAAGTTTATGCACCTCTTTTCGTAGAAATTAATAGAAAAATTAATCCAATTTTTTTTTTAAAAATGTATATTTGGAATCTACAGTCTCATTTGTAATGTTTTTTTTTTTTAATCAAATATTCTGCCAAAAACATATTCATATATTTATCGAAAGTGCCTATTTTGTCTGAACATTGAGATGGCCTCTAAGATGCAGGTCAAACTAGATCCAAAGCAATGGTTTGGTTAACCATGCCTTTTCCCAAACCAAAACTCAAAGCTATTCCCGAGGCAGTAATTCAAATTTCATGAAGCAGGGTCGCATTTGTTTTTTCGTAAATTTATAACATTTAAAAAAGAAAATAGGGTCATGTTCTATAAATGGGGCCATATTCTATTTTCTAACCAGTTTTTAAAAATTTACTAAATCATATAAATTTATTGCAACATCATGTGCTTTGGTATGACCCACAATGAGCTTTTTTGCAGTATTTTATTGATTCTTGTCTTGTTAACACAATATTATATTCACTTTTGGAAGGTGTCAATCATTAAGAGCATTTTGGAAGGAGTCAACCATTGGGAACATTTTTATGCTTGATTTTAATTATAATTCAAAATTTGTTAACCATGGGATTCAAACAACATCAAAAGAGGAAAGAAAGGAGGGTTATGACCCCCCAAGGAAATCAAAGAACAGAGAGAGGAGGCAAAACCTCAAAGAGATAGAAGAATAAGGATGCAAAAAATGAATAATAATGAAGCATCTAGATCCACAACAATTGAAGAGACAAACAATAAAGATACCACATGGGATATGATGGATGTAGAATATGGAAATCTCAAATAGGTGAATGCGAAACATAATATGATTATAGATACTAATTCAATTATGTCTTCGAATCAACCTTTCAATGATGTAGAAAATGTGACAATAGACACAATTCCAGGTACAAATTCAAATCCACTTTTGAATGATATAGAAAATATGAGTATAGATGATACCCTTTTATGTTAATTTATTACAAGCTATATATACCAATGTTGAAATTGATTCAATTCCTAAAATAGTTTTTTAAAGAGACCTTGAAAATTGAAAATCCTCTTCTTGTTGAATATGAAAATCCTTATGTTGTTGAAAATGAAAATCCTTATGTTGTTGAAAATGAAAATCCTTCCCTAGATGAAAATGAAAATCCTTCCCTAAATGAAAAATGAAAATCTTTGTGAACATTGTTAAATAAAAATTCTTGAGATGTTGATAATGAAAACTAGTTTTTAAAAATTGAAAGTACTATTTTGGATGATATTCCTGGTAAGATATCTTGGAGGCAAATAAGAATGCATGCATAAATTATACAAAGTTTTTTTTTAATTTTTTAATATAAAAAAGAGCTACCATTTCAATGTAACCTTGTGACTCAATTGATCAGAATGTGGAAAATGAGAAAATTAATGAAAAATTTAGTGATTTATGCGAAACAAAATAAATAAAATGAATCTATTAGACATGCTATATCTATTGTTGCAAGTGACATTGATTCTATTGGAAAGTAAGGGTCTATCTAAAGATAGGAATGCAATACAACGAGCTATAACAAATTCTATAGTCAATAAATAACTTCTATAGTCAATAAAAGAACGATAAGAAACATTAGCAAAATTTTAAACATGCATCCTAAAACATTGATAAGATCAACAAAGAGAAGAGTACGTATTACAAATGATCCATTCAACCAATTTTCAAGTTTTAGTGGTAGACTCCCCAAATTTAGCATTAAATTGAATCCTGAAATCAAATCTTTAGTTAAAAATAGTGGCATGATAATACAAGGATGTCATCTAATGCTAGTGATGTTTTAAAATTAAGAGTGGGATCCAAAATTTGTGATCTGCATCCAAAAAACCTATTAGACACAACCCAAACTGAATTTTATAGAATATAACCAATTTTGAAGTTTTAGTGGTAGACTCCCCAAATCTAGCATTAAATTGAATCCTGAAATCAAATCTTTAGTTGAAAATATTGGCATGATAATACAAGGGCGTCATCTAATGGTAGAGATGTTTTAAAATTAAAAGTGGAATCCAAAATTTGTGATCTACATCCAAAAAACCTATTAGACACAACCCAAACTGAATTTTATAGAAAATTTTTAGATGATGTTGCGTTACTTGGAAATATTATCTTTAGTCAAAGATAATTTGAAAAATGTAAACCTTGGTATGTGAAAATTAATAAGCTGTTGGGTGGATATTTTGCAACTGACAGTTATGGGATCACTTTCAAAATAATGGTTCCAACCATAGTGTGTGAGACATAGTCTCTCCTAATTATAAGGGAAGGCTCCCTTTGTCTATGGTTATCGAAAACAACCTACACTAAACAGACACCTAAGAATATGTACACTAAGTTAATTCACTGGGTGTTACATTCACCATACTCTCTTCTTTTAGAGTGGGTGTTCTGTCGTCGTATTCCCTTATTTCACAATACATGATTATATCTTTATGTTAGTGTTCATATTTGAGTCACCATATTTGTGTGCTGGACCCCTACTTTTGTATCTGATGTTGTCATTACTTTCCAATTTCAGATGTCTTCATACCTCGTTTAACTCTTTGGTTTAGTTGTTTTTGCATTGTCGTGTCAGTATGCCCTCTTGTTTTTGTTGGTTATGCTTAAGTTAGAATTTATGAACCTTTGAACCATATTGAACTGTTTGAACCGCTTTGTACCAAGTTCAAAAGAGTTCAAACATGTTTGGTGGGTGTAAACATAGCTCATGAGATATTTGGAAGCGGGTCCCGCACCCAAGCCACATCGGTGGTCTTTTTACCTCATTGAACTATATTGTACCATGTTCAAAAGGGTTCAAGTGGGTTCACCAACTTTACACGAGAAAGGAAACATGATTTGACGACAATGATTAAAAGGGATTAATCACATTTATGATGGTACGACATGCATTAAAGTTTCAAAGCATGGAAAAGGAGTACTTGGCAGGATGGCATAAGCAGAAAAGGTGGCTGGCATGAATAAGGCAATCATGGCAATAAGAGGCTAGAGGAGGACATGAAAGTCATTGATTATTTGCCTCACCAAACGATCAAATCAGATTCACTCACCTCATGCAAATCTTTCCTAATTAATGCTCGAGATTTGTTCCTTTTGTCAGTAAATTTAGGGGTACTGTATAATGAGTTAGGTTATAAATTTTCTTTAAAATGTTATTTATGAGAAGTGAGCCAAAGATGAGCGAAAGAGTATTTGCAGTTTTTGTGATTTCAAGGTAATCACTGAAAGCCTCTTTCCTGTCTGTGTTTCTGGAGTTTATTTTGCTTAAAGTTTGGAAGGTTGTTGTGTGTTTGAAGAAGGAATCATGAGGTCTAGTATGCTCTGCATTTATTTTTGTAACACATCGAGTATGAAATATAATGGCCCAATAATAAGTGATACCAATTTAATGGGGGTAGAGGTAGAAAGAATGAGTGTCTGAATTTCTAGCCAACTAGGTGATCATTTCTCCCTCGAAATTCTATGAAGTGGTCTACTGCAAGCTGTTGCATTCCCACCACCAGTTGTAAGCCCTGAACTAATTCAAGAATGTATAAACCATTATGATTTCAAGGCTAGGTGCATAAAGAGAAATGATGGAGAAAGCCTAATTCCTATTACTAGAGAGACCAGAATGTTCGTGCTAAAAATCCATGATCAAGCTTTTTCAGAGTTCACCCCTACTTAGTCCTTGGCTCAGTTCAATGATCAAGCTGAAAAGAACCGTAGTGTTATTGCAAGGAGCTCGACTAAAAATTTCTACAAAGGAGTTTCTTGTTTGCCTAAGAACCTAAAGAAAGATCATATGAAACCCTATATCCATGATCTAGTGGTTTTATTACACAGGGTAAGGGGCTCACCCGAAGCCTTCCTGTTTGAAGTTTGGATGTATCACTATATTGAAATAATTTTAGAAGGCATACAATATATGGATTGGGGGGAACTTATAGCAAGTTCATTGAGGGAACAAATCAAATTGTCACAAGTGATCAAGGAATAATTTTATGTCTTCTTATCTAATATATTATTTAGCATGTACCCAATATCTCACTAGTATTCCACATGAACCATGGATTGAGGAAATTTCTATCCATGATTATTGTTCCATGCTACAGAAAAATAGAGTTCTTGAAAACTATAGGAGGGTGCATGATATATTTGCATATGATGGAAACCTACTTGTTGGGATCATGCTCAGACATGCAAATGTTAGGAAAATAAAATCAATTCATTTTACATTAACATATCTAAAGCATTAATCAAAACAAAAGCTTCCACCATAACCTCCGATGAGCCAAACAAGGGAACACAAGCCTTGTTGATTTTCTCTTAGAGAGGTTTGTGGGCGTGTTATCCCAACACAATGAGATACCCCACTATGATTGAAATGTTGAAAAGGGATGCAAACTAAGTGCAACACTAAACGAAAATGGATGAGGAAGAGCTCAAGAACAAGTATGAGAAACTTGTCTCAAGCCTTCAATGGAGTAATGGATATGAAATTAGATGAGAAGTAAATGATCTAATATTAAATTAAAACTACAAATATGAATGAGATTCAACTACCAAACAAGTTAGTTAATAAAAGCTCTAAATGCACCAAAATATCTAAATGAAAACTAGCATAATAACTCTAAATGCAACAATGATGGGTCAATTACTCTTGGCAAGGCTCCTATTTATAGAATTTTGGAGGGATTGGGTGAGGTGGAGTACATGTGGCATCCACATAGGTGCCACATGAGGGAAAAATAAGCCATACAAGAGGCCAAGTTTTCTCACACATGTGTGAGCAACTTGAGATGTGATGGGTCAATGTGTACTTGAAGTACACATGTAAGAGGCGTGTAAGAGATGTCATAGTTTTAGTCTAATGAAACACTTTTAGAAAGTGTAAGAAGGTGTCATCAAGGTTGTAAGAAACCTTTTTGGTAACATATTAGTATTATTTGGAAAAGTCAATTTTTGGAAATTCGCTCACACATGTGTGAGCAAATAATTAGGACTAATGGGTGTAGGAATCATAAAATTATCCTATTTAACCTTAGTTAATTAGTGACTAGGTTTATTTGGTGAGAGTGATGTGAGGTAGGGTAGGATCTAGGTTTAGATTTAAAATTAATCCAAATGAGATTTAGACTAATTATGGTTTAGAAGAATTTAAGCATATGAGGAAATAAATAAATTAAAATTTATTTAAAAGGGAATTTTAATGTGGAAAGGTATTAAATTAAATTTAATACACTTAGGCGATAAGTATTCAAATTAAGTTCAAATAATTTAGAATAATGAACTTAATTTAATTAAATAAATTTAATTAAATAGGTGGAAGAATATAACAAATATAATTAATTATTTGTGGTGGAAAATTAGAGTGACTGTAGAAAAGTCGCGATGCCTCCTATGACGCCTCCTGCCACTGCTCCTATGACTGCTCCCGCGACTGGTCCTCCTACTCCCGTCATTCCCTTGTCAACTCCTCTTGCTGATGCTGAGCCTTGCATGGCGTGTGTGGGAGGTGGAGTTGTTTCTCCTGCGGCTGCTACTGCTATGGTTTCTACGGCCAAGGTACCTGTTTTTGCGGCTAGGGATCTAGTTGATGGGTCTTCTTCTATGGCAGTTGTTCTTGTTGCTAAGGCTTCTAAGGAACATTCCAGAGGGGGTGCTCAGAAGTATTCTTTGGTGTTCCTTTCCTTGTAGCTGCCCCCATCACTCTTTTCTTGGGGGTGGAAACGGTTGAGGAAATAGAAAAAATTTCGTCTACCCTTTCCAACCAAGCGGTTATTTACAGATTTAGGGGTTTTTGGCCAAGCCTCCTTGAGCATCATGCAATGGGAACCTATTATTATTGGTATGGTTCATATATTCCCACTTGATAAGGGTTTTTCATTGCTAAATTTGATGATATGGAGGATAGGAATCACATTATTTGAAACCATTTTTTTAGCTGGGATGATCATTTTGTGCTTATGGTTAAACTTTGGCATGAATATTTCAAACCTTCTTCTGATACCTTTAACAAGATGCCTATCTGGGTTAGGCTTCCAAACTTCCCTCTTCATCTCTGGGTGGATTCTCTTTTGGAGGAGGTGGGTGAGGCTTTGTGAGATTTCCTGATGGTGGATGCCGAATCTACATACATTCTACATTCTACCTACGCCCGTATTTTGGTGGATATTGATGCTTCTAAGGGCTTACATGCGGAGATCAATCTTGTTTCTCCTAAGGGAAGCTGGATTCAGTCTTTGGATTATGAAGGAATCCCCTTTAGATGCAGAAGATGCTTCTAAAGTGATCATATTGCTTCCAAGTGTGGTTTGGGTAAAACTAGGTGCCCTGTTTCATGGTGGAAAGGTGCCTCTTCTCAGTACTACACGGTTGAGAAGAGTACCTCTCAGCGGAGTTTTTCTCAAGTTGTTGCTCTAGATTCTACTATTGTTTCCCCTCTGCACGATGTGGGAAAGTATATTCCCTTTGTGGAAGTTATTAGTGTCAACCAAGTTGTTGACTCGTCGTGTGTTGAGAATCCTCTTGTAGCCTCTAGCAATGTGCAGGTTTCTGATCATGCTGGCTCTAATTCACGAGATGTTGTAGGCTCTACAAATGCTAGCTTGGTTCAGACTATTAATGTTGTCCTTTCGAGTGTTGTTGCTGCTTCTCCTGACTGAATTGTTGATGTTGTCTTTGGATCAGCTGTCCTGTTTGCTGGTGGTGTGGGTGTTGATGTCCCTGTTTCTCCAAGGGGGTAAATGGGGAATGATGGTGATGTTGTTCCTATCCCAACTGTGGATGCTGGTGTGGCTAGCCTTGTTTCTTAGGTTTTTGGTGCGCCCAGTTGAGAAGGTGGAGGATGGATGAACAACAGTTAAAGGAAAGAAATTAAAGTCTTCCATGCCTTCTTTTGATATGAATTTACATTCACATAAGAGTGGGCTTATATGTTAATCTTGACTGCCCTTTTTTATGGTTTTTTGGTCTGGTCTCTATTTCATTTTGCGGGAACTATTGTTAGTTCCCTTTGGATTGTTAGGTGGTGCTTCACAGTAGTTTTTTTGTTCTCTTATCGCTCTATCTTTTGCTATTTTTGTAAAAGGTTTCGGGTCCTTTGAAAACCTAGTTTTACTTAATCAAAATAAATATAATTAGTTAAATTAATTATAGTGTTGCAAGGGATGATTTTAGGTGTCTACATTTTGACCCTCTTTGATGTGGCATCAAAAATGATGTCATTTCAAAGAAAAGAAAAATAAGATGCCCTAGAGAGAACATAAAGTCCCTAAGGTGATGATGCTGAAGGAACGTGCCCCCTCGAAAAAATAATAAAAAAATTAGTTTTTATAAAATTTTATCAAAAAAAGGTAGGAAAGAGGGAGAATGGGCAATTGCATGACTTATGAGTGGATGAGGAAAAAATCAGAGGGAAAAACGGGGCCCGGGATGGAAAACGAGTCCCAAGGGACCTATATATAGTCCAAGGGGGCCTTAAGGGAGGCCATTTTTGTTCATGGAGAACAAAAAAGTAGAGCAGAGCGAGAGTGATGGAAGACCCATGAGACTGCATGCATCTTGGAGAGTGTGTTTGGATGTACCAGTGGGCCGCAGACGCATGACCACTAGTGAGTTTGACACCTTAGCTGTGTACATTATTTAATGTTTGTATTAAATGCTGCATTTATGATGTTTGAGAGGGGAAAATAACTCGTCAGGGCTGAGAGGATGATCAAGGGATCATCATCTATGCAGACGATGATTGACCAATCACCATCTTCGTAGATGATGATTGACCGACCATAATCTTCACAGACGACGATCGATTGATCACTGTCAGTGCAGACGACTATCGCCAGATAGTCATCTGCGACGATGAACAAAAGAGATTGCAAATGAGTGTTTAGAACAGTCGTTTGCGTAGATGGGTGGCAGGCACAAGAGGTGACAATCATAGATCACCTTCTCCGTATATCGGCGTATGCGTGAATCAACATCTACACGGGTCAATGGGCATCTGCGCTGATTGACCCAAAAAATGCAAAAAAAGAAGACAAGGAGAGATAGAATATAAGATAGGTTAGGGGGAAAAGGAGCCCTAAACATAAGAAAGAATGTCTGACATGCATTATGGTGTGTGCAAGATGATATTCTACCTTTTCGGTCATGGGAGAGCTTCTCAGAGACCATGGAGCTCTTGGATTGGTTGAAACCAGTAGAGTAGGGACATGTCGCTTTATGTGACCTAGAGCATTTTCATTTATGGCCACAGTTGAGAGGGCATAATGCACTCATGACTGCTTTGATTGAGAGGCAGCATAGCCCCACCTCGAGCTTTCACTTCCCAATAGGGGAAGCTACCATTACCTTATTAAACATGTGACAGATATACCACATTCCTGTCTGGGGAATGATATCAAAGTACGTACAAGAGGGGTCAGATCCATACCTAGAGGCGACATTTGGGTGACCACATTACCAAATTCCCACTTTGAGATAGTGGTTATCATGGAGGGCTGCGATGGCAGCACGACCACGGTTGCACTGGTTAACACTTAGCAGGGTTAGTTGGAGGGCGGATGATGCCCGAACATGGAGGGCATGGGTTTCTAGTAGGATGGGAATGTGTTTTGAGTGCCATGTTAGAGGAAAATGAAGAGCAATACTGTTGGGGATACACTATCCTTGGGCGGTTATATTATTACCTCCACATGTGTGCCTATTGGAGAAGCATGATGCTGGGAGCAGGAGTGACACTCCTACTATTATGGGCATGGGAGCATATCATGTGGTACACCCCATTAAGAGACATGACACCCGAGAGGCTTATGAGCCATATACCTACAGATATCAGCCTCCAATCAGGTATGAGTCGATAGACTCAGTTGGACACTGGCAATAAACTATAGATGAGATGGTGAGAATTGATTAGACGCCATATGCAGCGTGCAAGGCGTGGGGCTACCAGATCCCACAACAACAGGATTACACGGAGGATGGATGGCTAGATCCATATATTTTCACATATGTTCAGACAAATTGATGGCCCATCAGGAGGAAAACATATATGATAGCACGATACATGTCGTCACGTGTATGGAGACAGTTCAGGCAGATTCAGGATGTTGTACCAGATGGGTTCCCACTTCCATTGGTCACACGAGAGGTAGGTTGTCTCTGGGGGATAGGGGTAGAATTTAGGGGAGTCCAAAACTCATGGTTAGGGATGGTGTCGCTGCCATGGCAGCAGGGACATGATGGTTTTGTAGATGCAGGGGTGACACCAGCTTATGCACAGTCGTGGGCTATACATAGGTCAGCCAGAATGACGATAGCTAGTGTGATATAGGCATGAGAACAACCCGTAGGAGGGAAGGATAGGGATAGGGTGAATGGAGATGATTATGGGGGGGGGGGATGATGATGGAGGAGACATAGGAGGAGGGCTGAGGAGAGGGAAATGGAGAGGGGAGCCGAGAGTGGCGGCACAGAGGTGATGAGGATAGGTTCAGATTCCTTTGGATAGAGTGCCACTAGGATACATGGGAAAGGGCCACAGGGGCCATAGGTGTAGGCATAGGTATGGGTACCTCAGGTTCCATTATAGGGACATGGGCCATAGGTGCCACAGATAGGGTACGTGCCACATGATGCTCATGATACTATCTTTGTAGAGTGAGAAAGCCTGCAAACAGAGCTGAGACAGGTACAGGGGCTACTGGCCACATCACATATATCTGAGGGCATTGTTTAGACAGAGTTGGCCTGAGTATAGGGGTTATTAGCAGGTGAGACCACATAGGAAGATAGTGCACAAAGTGCACTAGATACATTGCAGGCCTGGGTAGATGGAGGAGAGTTCATAGTTATTGAGACTCATACAAGAGTCCTGGCAGGGGATCAAAATATTTTACAATTGCAGGTAGAGATCCAAAGATTGAAAATGAAAGTGGGTGGCCTAAAAATAGAGTGGGATGAGGCTCAGAGGTGGGTGAAGGTATACAGGGGAGAATGATATAGCCCTCTAAACAACTACATCAGGAGGAGTGGGACAAGTGCTAGTAGATGCATTTGCAACACATAGGGAGGTAGGAAGGAGAGGCCGAGAGGCAACATATTACATGGGCATGTATTTTGGAGTTGTGCCAGAGGGTCAGAGAGAGATTGCATATATTGAGAGATTGTGACACAGAGCACAAGAAGACCCTCCTAGAGATTAGTAGGGATGAGACCTCCCCAAGACAGAGGGGTGATGGGAAAGGTGGTTTTGGGCCATCCTCACAGCCAGCTTCATGAGTCATCTCAATGAGTGTTTGATACACATACAGTTTTGATTTTGAGTTATATGTATAGCAACTTTTTGATATATACATGTATATGGCCTTTTGACATTGATGTACTTATATTGGACATTTCATATATACAGACATACTTGTTGATGGTCCTATCTTTGTGATGTATGAGATTCCTATATGCATATGATGATGGTTTTATGACTGATGTGTGTGATGCGGGATGTGATGTTGATGATACCGACATATTTGTGATTATGTGGATTAATGATTTATATGCAAATGGATGCAGTTATATATTATGGATGTAATGTGAATGTATAATGTTCAATGTAATATGGAATAAATGAATGTATTATGGAATAATGATTTGATTACTACTATATAATGATTAATGAATAATGTGCTTAAGAATGAATGCAATGTAATGATTAATGATTAATGTAAAGGAATGAGTAATGAATGTAAAAATAATGACTAATGATTAATGAGATAATGAGTAATTATTAATGTAATGGAATGCATCTATATAATTAGGATGAATTTGTAGTCAATACTTCAACTCATCATTAGATAATGAATGCAACTTAATGAAGTCTCTAATGAGGACAATGTGTTTTTGTGTGTACCAACTAGAATCGAGAGGATCACATAGCTAGCTTTAGAGGGAAGAAATAAACAAGAATCTTGCCAAGAGTAACAAAAAATGCAACATGATCTATCTAATATTCAACCTAACTACATGATTTTCATGGGATCACATTGTGTTAATGTTGGAGAGCACACCCTAGTTTGATTTTGCAAAAGGAGTTATGCATAATGTGTTAGAAAACACAAGTGACATTGTTCCTTTGCGTGGATGAGACTCATAGACAAATAGTTTTTTAAGAACACAGATGTAATATTTTGAGTCATGATGGTACTAATTAAATGTCACTCATGGGAGGAGTTAATACACCCAAATCTTTTTAAGGATTTGGTGTTATGTGTATAAATGTTTCCCCTAGTGAGGCATACATAGCCATGACTGTAGACCAAACAAAAGTGCACTAAAAAACTATGACAAATAGATCATACCACAAATAACACGTATTCCAATAGACGCCTTTCTTGAGGAACCAAGATATTAAAGATCGAGGCAATCAATGAGGAAGATATATTAGAACACAAAAATAAAATCAACAAAAAGGCATCATTACCAAGTAGTCATTCAATCCAAAAGTTATTTCCATGAACATGATTGTCTGATGGAGGATTGATAAGATGACGCCGGAAGGATGCATCTTGATGGGCAAAGATTGATTGATGTGGAAACATGCATTCACTGGAAATTTCTTGTGAATGGAATTAAAACTGTGAAATTCAATCTGTCAGTTGATTTGTGAGAACACTTGCGATCACTGTGTCTGTGATAAAGATTAGTATCGCAAGGTAAGCTCAGTCATGCGGGAATAAAATGTTATTGTAGAGGCAAAGATGTTGTGGAAGTGGAAGGAAACTACCCACACAAATATGGGTAGTGTGATGGATTTATTAGGAAAAGGTGTTGGATGGCGTGTAAGGGATGGTACAAATAGATGTTAGATCTAACTACGCATGACACCTAAAATAGGTTTCACCACGCTACTTATCCATTGCACCACCAAAGTGGTTTTCACAAATGGACAATTTTATTTCTCTTTCTCTTTTTTGCTTTGTTTCTTTTTTTGGATTTTTGCTTTTAGCATTTTTGGATTTTTGGATTTTCTGATTTTTTGGATTTTTTGGATTTGTGTTGCTGATTTTCTACTGTACAAAGGGATATTAACAAACTACACATAGAAGTGTTTGAGATGTACAATATTAATAGGACCACAGACAAGAACTCCCTCTAGTGTTACGATCTGATAAGCTCTAGACCCAAAATTTTTTGTAACCACAAAGGGCCCCAACTACTTAGGCTCATACTTTTATTTCTTTTCACAGTTCTGGAGTTTCTTCATATTATGCTATAGGACAAGATCACCCATGTCAAACTGACGAGGTTTGATTTTTTTTATTGAACTATAAGCATAGGCGATTCTGATACATGCGGATGTGGTTTAGGGCATTAAGACATCTTTCATCGAGGAGTTCAAGCTCTTGCAAGCGAGCAAATATTCTTCGGACATCAGATTATTCAGGGAGATTCTAAGGGAAGGGAGCTCAATTTTGATTGGGAGAATAGCCTCAGTACCATAGATGAGGGTGAACGAAGTGGCTTTGGTGGGGGTTGTTGTTCCCTTTTCTTGCTGTCACAAAAATACCCCTCAGAGGGTTCACTCTATTTATCCCTAACACTGACCCAGCATAGAGTAGAATAACAGAAATAAGGTTTTGAAACCTCCTGCACTTTGAGCTCCACAAACTCGGGCGGGAATACCCTTGACAACTTAGAATAATGAAATCACTAAATTATTCTAGTTTGCTATTGGTGGAATTACAGGGAATGATCACTGTAACTTTTACTAAAACAGACCGAACTGAAAGTAAAGATTTGATTTAAATGATGATAGTCATTT
>MU225630.1:0-40508 GCA_018584345.1 Thuja plicata | reverse complement strand
TTTTTGCTAGTTCCCTAATGAGACCAATATCCACATATACATCAGGCACAATTAACTTAGCCATATTAAAATCCCATGGATTGCAAATTGGGACTGGTTTAACCCTATTATTCCAAAAATAATGAAACAGAGTACTACCAGAGTAGTCTAGGGTTACCGGGTTTCTGCATCGCGACCACTTGTCGCTCCATTCTTCCCAATCCACGCTGTTTGTATTCAGAGTCCCAGGCAGCAATTCGATAAATTCTTCTGTGTACTTCTTTGGTGTGACTTCCTTCTTCTTTCCAGACCCTTGTGAGGTGGTAGGAACGATTGCTTGACTCATCCTGCTTCTCTTTTGAATTTTACTGTCTCAGACACAAAACTCTAGATAAATAAGCTCCTTACTCTTCGCAGAAAACTCAGAATGCAGAAATGAGAGTTGTACAGAATCCAACTCAATCATTTACACTTATAGCCATTAAGGACTGTGTCTTGTCAACTTGAAATCTGAATTTCTGCACTTGAACTGTCACAAAGATTTCATTCTGTCATTAATGCCGCAATCAACTTGCACTGTTTGATCCTATCTGGAAGAGAGAGTGTACGCTTTTTTCCATCTGGCACTCGTCAACCTGAAACTTGCCAGCACATTGCACTTTATTCACTTTTGGAAATACCCTTGCGAGTGAGCAACACATCCCTGTTACCTAACTGGTCGCGTACTCGCCATCCATCCTCGCTCAACTTTTCATCTTCCGCGAGTGAGCGATGACCTAGCTCTTGACTTAATCTTAAGTCTATCGCGTACTCGCTGTCTGTCATGGTTTGGTTTTTCTTTTCATGCGAGTGAGCGATGCTTTCTTTTGTTACTCATCGCACTCTCGCGAATTCACATTTTATGTCATCTGAATCTGGGCGACTGAGCGACAATGCATCTTTTCTTTTATCTATTCCTTAATCGCACACTCGCTGACTATTTCAACTGCACTTTTTGATCTGGGCGACTGAGCGATGCTTTTCATCTTCTGACTCGTCGCACCCTCGTGAACTGTTTTTCTTCTACCTTCATTGATCGGCAAGTGCGCGACATCCTTCATTTTTCGCTCATCGCACACCCGCGAGCTGATTTTTTATGTCACCTGACCATCGGCGAGTGAGTGAGGTGTCTAATAGTCCTTTAGTCGCTCGGTCACAGACTGCTATGACTGCTGAAAATGACTTGCACGACTAAGCGACATTTATTCCTTCACTACATACTTTGTCTGATCGCACACTCGCTATCCTTTTACTCCAGCTTTTATCTTATGCGCGAGTGAGCGATGGCCTCGGTTCTTTAACTCGTCGCACACTCGCGGGCTCAGAAATTTCACTTCATTACATACTGTGAGTGCGCGACTGCTTCATTTTTTCCTTAGTTGCCCACTCGCAAGCTCAAAAATCTTACTCTTGTCATTGACGGCGAGTGCACGACTGTCTCTTTTCTTTCCTTAATCGCTCACTCGTGATCTCTTTTCCTTCCATCTCTGTTGATCGGCGACTGAGTGATGTCCTTCCTTCTTTTGCTCATCGCATACTCGCGAGCTGACCTTTCATCACCTCAAAGCTTCAGCGAGTGAGCGAGGCGTTGAATGGGCTCTTAGTCGCTCGGTCGCGGACTATCATGAAACTTGAAAAGTACTTGTGCGACTGAGCGACAAATCTTCACATTAACACTCCACCTCTTCGCCGCGCACTCGCACTACAAAAGACAAGCGAGTTAAAACATAAGCGAGTGGGCGACATCTACAAGACATGACCTCGTCACACAGTCGCTGACTTTTGATATTGACATAAAAGGTTGATGCGGGTATGCGACTGCTTAAGTTTTAACAAATACTCGCTCGGTCGCGGAGCATGAGGTAGACAGTATAACTTTAGAGCGACTGCGCGACATACAAATTTTTTACTCGTCGCTGACTCGCTAAATTAAAACTTGACTTCCATAAAGCATCATGACTGCGCGATTTACAACTTTAAAACATGAACCCGCTCACTCGCACACAGACCAAAACTTGACACAAACAGCTCGCGATTGCGCGATTCTCTTCACTGACAGCTCATCGCCTACTCGCACAACTTAAAAACATTGCAAGAAGACCGATGCGACAAAGAGACTAAGGATAAAACATGATTTCAAAAAGGGATTGACTTATTTTGAGCGGCAAAACACAGGATTTGAAAACAGGAAAGCCCGGGAAAAACAAAAGACCAAGAGATTCAAAATTTTTCCAACACAGTGCTAATAGGGGTAAGAATGGAAGTACGGTAGGCCCAAAGGGTAGGATTTAGGTGAAGGTGCCAATCATGACTAGCTTCATCAACTATCTTTTTGAGGATTTTCAAAATGGTTTTGTTGGTAGCCTCTTCTTGACCCTTTCCTTGTGTAAAGTATTTGGAAGAGGAGTGTTGGGTAATGCCAAATTTCTTATAGAGTTCTGTGACATCCTTATTTTTGAATGGGGTCCCATTATCAGTGATAATGTCTTGAGGAATGCCATAACAATAGATACGATAGTTCAAAATGAACTTTGAGATCTATTTTCTAGTTGTACATAAGTAAGAGGGATAGCCTCGACCCATTTTGTGAAGTATTCTGTGGAAGCAAGGATGTATATGTGTCTGTTGGAGGAATTTGGGAATATCTGGCCAACTAGGTCAAGTCCCCAACAGGAAAAAGGCAAAGGTGTGATGGTAGGTTGGATGGATTGGGAGGGAGGGTAAAAGTACAAACCTATGTCACAGTTTTATAAAGGAAAAGGTCTACAACATGCAAAATTGTTAAAATTTAACGACATAAAAGTGACATTTGTGTTTAGAATTTGAAAATGATATAAACTAATGAAATGTGTATAATTAGATGTAGTTTATGCCTATAAATTTTTTTAAAAATTGAATAAGAATTGACAGTTTTTAATTTTTGAAGTCCATTTTTAATTGCTAAAAAATGCTGAAAATCTAGGGTCTAGTTCCCACCAAAAACATATATGCAAATAATCTTGTTTTCCTCTGATTTCAGAAAATGTTTTAGACGACATGTATAACTAGTGCAGAAAAAAAAGACAGATTGGTTTTCAATATATATTTTGTCTATTATGACTCTTCAAAGTCGGAGTTACCTGAAATTAACAGTTTTTGTCTCCCGCCTAATTTTCCCTAGCAAATCTACACCATATAGAAAACAAACTATATATTCTTGAAGAGGACTCTCTCCTCTAGTGTTAAATATTAGTTTTAAATTTTTTTGACATGATTTTCTATTTCTTTTTCCTTTTTTTGAACGAGCGTGTTCTTAAATGTTAAAATACCTACTTGCAATATTTTCAAATTATAATATATTATATGTAATCAAAACACTATAAAAATTTTATGACCATAATCTGGACCCTGAGCTCTCCAAAAGGGTATTTTTAAATTTTAAAGAAAGTTGATTTTTGATGGAGAAATCAGCTGTATAAGTGAGAAGTTCTACAATTTTGAAATTTTTGCCTATTTGGCTGCCACATAGGCAGTTTTGGCCGTAACTGGTTCGACCTAACCAATTCCGGCCGAAACCCCCTATATAAATGTGTGCCAATTCTTCATCGATAGAACACAGTGGGCTTATATTTACTCACAATTTTTCAGTCGAAACTGATCTGACCGAACCTATTTCATTTAGAACTAATTTGCCACATCAATGCCACATGGTGTTGCATTTGCGCCGCGTATGTGCGATTGAAAACATTCTAGCCGAAATTGTTTAGACCAAAATTGTTTCAGCTGAAACTACGAAAAAGGTCCTCAAGTTTGACACAACTTTGTACTTTTACCCATGAGCTTGTATCATATCATAGTACTGGTGATAGGGCACACATTTCTTTACATAATGATAGGCATCTTTCTCCATAATAGGCAATAGTATCTAGTGCGTAGCAATTTATTGGCCAAGGTGAGACCCTTATAATGGGCCCCACAAATGCCTTTATGTACCTCCTCTAATGAAATTTTAACTTCATCTGAATTCAGACATCTCAAAAGTGTTCCATCGAAGTATTTTCGAAACAAGGTACCACCAAGGAACGTATAGCATGAGGTTCGGCGGATGACGGTTTTACGTTGATTCGCGGTGAGGGTAAGTGGAATGATCTTATATGTCAGGTAGGAATAGACTTCTTGGTACCTAGGGGAACTAAGATCAGAAATTTCACATACCATTTTAGTCTTCGCCTGGTCATGGGAAAGGACCATAAGATTCTCAACAAGAAACTCGCATCGTGAACTATGTTCAGGCATGTAGATTAATGATCCAATTGTCTCCATTGAATCTACTGATTTGTTATTTTTCCAAGGTATTTTATGGAAGTTTAGTTCTGTAAAATGTTATTTCAAGTCTTCCACCAGACTATGATAGGGAAGTATCTTGTCATCCTTTGTTTGATATTCATCCAAGACTTTCTTGATAACCAATTGAGAGTCACCAAGGACATGTAACTAAAGATTTTCCACTAGATGCTTGGAGAAGTCGGATCACCAAGGCTTCATATTATGAAATATTGTTTATGCATGGAAATTGTAGTTTTTAAGATTTAGGGATGAGATCCCCTTGAGGTGTGATGAATAGGATGCTTGCCCCCGATCCTTTCTATGTAAAAGATCCATCAAAATATAGTTTCCATGGGATAGTCGGGGTTACTTTGAGAACTGATTCATCTTAAAAATTTGTGATAATTGGATGGCCCCCTTGAACACATGCTTCTGCTAATTGATCCATGATTACTTGTCCTTTAATAGCTTTGCGGTCTACATAAGCAATGTCAAACTCACTCAGAATCATAACCCACTTTGCAGTGCGCCTTGTGAGAGCGGCTTTAGAAAACATATATTTGAGTCGATCAATTTAGAAAATATTTGTATCTTATGATTAAGCATGTAATGGCACAAATCTTATGTACAAAATATAACAACCAAACAAGCTTTCTCAATGGGCGAGTAATTCAGTTTGTAACCTACTAGTATTCTGCTGAGGTAATAAATTGCTCGCTCCTTTCCATTGTCATCTAACCATGATAAAAGAGCACCCAGTGTGACTTCAGTAGTTGATATATACAAGATGAGAGGTTGACCTAAGACAGGTGGCACTAGCACCAAGGGGTTAGCTATATATCCTTTTAAGCAATCAAATTTTGTTTGACATAAGAAATCCCATGAAAACTTGATGTTTTTGCGTAACAGATTTGAAAATGGATGAACTTTATCTGCTAGCTGTGACATGGACCTTCTAATGTACTAAATATTTCCTTGCACACTATGTAGTTGTTTTAGTTTTTTTGGGGTTGACATCTATAGAATAGATTTCACCTTCTTTGGATCCACTTCGATGCCTCTGTGAGAGACAATGTAGCCCAATAATTTGACAGATTGAACTCCAAAGGTACACTTTTTTTTCTTAAGCCGAAGCTTATATTTCTCCAATCGTTCAAATATTGTTGTGAGAATGGGGATGAGTGCATCTCATGTCTTGGATTTTCCTAGGAGACCATCTACGTAATCTTCCATAATGACATGTAAGAGATCATGAAAGATTGTGGTCATTGCGCATTGATATGTTGCACCTGCATTTTTTAGACCAAAGGGCATGACCTGATAACAGAATGTACCCTAAGGAGTGGTGAATGCAGTATTGTGTTGATCTTAAGGCTTGATCCTAATATGATTATATCCAAAAAATCCATCCATGAGGGACAACATCTCGTGTCCAATAGTCAAATCCACTATGATATCAATATTGGGTAGTGGAAAATCATTCTTAGGACATGCTAAATTAAATTTTCTAAATTCAATACAGATAGAGATGCCCCCAGTAGGTTTACCTATTGGTACAATATTAGAGACCCACTCAGGATAGTTAATCAGTTTGATGATGTCAGTGTCAAGCATTTTCTGTAACTCAACTTTGACTAGCAAAGGGAATTGTGGATGCATCTTGTGTAATTTTTGCTTGACAAGCTTCACCATTGGATGAGCCACAAGATTGTGGACAACTAAATTTGTATCTAAACTAGGCATGTCCTTATAAGTCTAGGTAAATTTGACTTGTTTCTTCTTGGGGAATTGAGTCATAGATTTTTGTTCTTGATCATTAACGGATGCAATAATATGTGACCTTTGGATCTTCTTGTGTGTCGAGATTGACTATTATTGTGACTTGGGTCTAGATGGAGGATTTTTTTGAATGCAATGATATGAATGGAAGGTTAACTTCTCCCCCCTCTAGCGCCCCAGAAAGGTTTTCACTAGAGGATACATCCTTTATTTTCTCTTTTTTGTCATCCGAAGGTGCCTGCGAGAGGTTTTCACCAGTGGATGTTTTATCTTTTTATTTTTATTCTTATTTTTATTTTTATTTTTTGTTTTGCAACTAAGAGTGTTGACCTAGCTACCAAAGTAGGCTTTCTCTTTGTAGTGGATCTGATGCTCAAAATCTCAAAGATTCTTAGGTCCAAAGAGGGCTAATACTGGCTCATTTGAATCGCATATGTTTAAAGATGGTAGTGAGTCTTGCTGATCCCAATCAATTAGTTTAGGGTTTGTGAGGGGAAGGCTGGGGGATGAAAGGTCAATTTCAATAATGGTAAGGACACGGGAAATTTCATTGAGGTCATCTTTGATATATTGGAAAGGTACTTCAAAGAACTCCTCTTCAATGTCTGAATCATATTCAACTAAACAATAGTCTTTAGTGAAGTTAGTCTTAGGTTTTAAGGATCCCAATCCTTTACCTCGCCGATATATTCTGGCTATAATGAGTGTTATTCATCCTATTTCTCTTTCCCTTATACCAGTACCATGATACCCCATGCTTTCAACAATGGGAGTGGCTTTGATATATTTGTCCTTAGGGAAAGTTACCAGTTTTTCTTCTTCTTCTTTGTAAAGCCAATCTAGGAAATTAGACTCCATATGTTCATCAGATAAGGATCCCCAATGTTCAAAAGTAGTCTTTTTTCATTTCATGATGTCTTTGTTTCCAGAAGGAGTCAACTGTGATGGTTTTCCATAGGAATTTGGGGATAGAGGGAGTTTTCCAATGCACATAACACTTTCAAACTTGTATTCTCTCGGGCCTTGATCTGTGAACGTTATTTTCTTCTTGGGCTTAGGAGTCTTGTCTTCAATGGCTTTCTCTTTTATTTTGAATTGTTTTGGAGGATTTTTAGGTATTCCATCAGTACTTTTTGGTAGGATAAGATTATTCTTTTCAATAGGTTGGGAGAATTCATTCAAAGGACAATAGTTGATCTGTCTTCCTTCCAATCTTTTGCAATACTGAAAGGGCTTAGGATCTCTAGGAATGGTGATTTCTATGCCATGATGTGGGAACTTTAAACATTGATGATATGTAGAAGGTACACCTTTAATAGAATGTATCCATGGTCATCCCAATAAGATGTTATATGGAAAATCTAGATCAAGCACATGGAAAACTGTTTCAGATGAACTATAACTGATTGAATGTTTGAAAGTGACAAAGATGATGATCACCGAGCTGCAGAAAGTAAACGCAAGACATTAAATTAGTTAATGTATTGTATTGTCATTGATGTAAACTTAATATGGTATGATTTCTCATACACATATTATCACAACACTTAAAGATCTAAAAAGACAAAGTTTTTGTCATCGATAATCATATATACTGAGTGACAGTAAACCTCGACAGAGAGTGAACCCCAAGCACATAAGTTCATAGTGTTACCCGACGGACAGTGTTACCCAAGAAAGTGGTACCTGATAAAGCATTACCAAGCTAACTATAGTTGTCACTGAATAGAACTGAAGTTGATGTTTGAGCTATCTGCAGTAGTCACTGAGCACAACTGAAGTGTTGACCAACGAGAACTAAAGTTAGGATATGACAAAAAAACTTAGCTGGCAAGAGCTTTATTTAGAGTTAACTGATTGATTAATTTTTTTTCATCGATCAAATAAAAGCTAAAGATAAGAAGGATATTTAAAGCATGTTTTATTCCAAAAAATAAGGAGAGATTTGTGGAATAAAACTAAAGCAAGCATGGTGAGCTTTACGGATCAAGAAGTGATCAATGAAGAAAACAAGAAGGACAATAAATGGTGAAATCATGTCTATATAAAGAGACAAGTAATTTATTATCAAAAAGAGGAATGCTAAAGAGAATTCTGGTGAAGATAGAAGTCTTCATACAGATCTAATCATACAAGTTAAAGAACAGAGCTAAGATTTCTGCCGACACCGAGCAATAGAGAAACAACAACATTCACTGAGCAGAAAGAAAAGAGGGGAGCAAAGGAAAAGAAGAGAATATTGATCTGAAAGGTATTATGGAATTACAATAGATATGAAAATATGCAATTCAAATTTGTATTAATGAAGAGATCATCTATTGACTCAGTTTAACCATTGATTCAAAAAATCTCTTAACAAAGTGAGATTTAACCATCCTTAATATATTGAGATACATCCCAAGGGGTATCAAAAGGTTTTCATGTTGACAACATAGTGAATGCTAGGTCAAGTGATAAACTATTAGTTTTAAATCCTCTAACAAGGTCACACATAATGGTGTGTTTGTAACCTTTAACAGGGTTGGGTCTTCACTGAGCTCACTTCAGAAGAGTGAAAATTTTGGGTTACCGGCCCCAAGTTTTTTTTCCCTTGACAGGGTTTCCACGTTAAAAATCCATGTGTCAAATGTGTATATGGTTCATTGCTTTGATTTTTTTCTTTACACATTACTAAAACAAGATTGATCGATAAACACTAAGTTATTTACTGTATTTCGGTAAAGGCTAAGAAAAGATAGACTGCTATTCGGTAAAGCTCAAGGAAAGGATAAATAGTATAAACACCAAGTAGTATAAATATGTTAGATTCACACAAGGCATACATCTTCTAGGACTGAAGATAACTAGAGGTTTTATATTTATGGTATAAAGTTTTGGTTGAATTATTGGATTAATGTTTGAGGCCACTAATTCACCCCCCTCTCGGTTATTCTAACAATTGGTATCAAAGCTTGTGTGCTTAGAAGAGAGTTTAAAGACTCAAGATAAAGATCACAAGATGAGAAAAAGGGATGTGCCTAAGTTGAACAAGGACAACTTTGCATCATGGAAAAGCAGGATAAGACTCCACCTATCAGGTATTGGAAATGATGTCACACAATAGTTGGATAATGAATTTTTTTTACATATTGGACCTCTGACAGTTGATCAATTGAGATAAAATCATGAACACAATTCTATGAAGATAGAACTTGCTTCCTCACTCTCTAATCCTAAATTTGAAGATGTCAAATCATGTACCACTACAAAGCAAATGTGGGACAAACTCAAGCTAGTACATGGAGGAGATAAAAATGTGCTAAGAGATAAGGTAGAAAGCCTAAGAGGAAAGTTTGATGACCTAAGAATGAAAGAAGGAGAAAATATCACTCAGTACAACTGTAGAATCACATAAATTGTCATTGCTATCTAAGGAGTAGGAGGTGTACTTGAAGAAGAAACATTGGTAAGTAAAACTCTCAGAACCTTACTACCTATTTATGCTATTAGAGTATCTAATATACAAGAAATGAGAGCATTAGCAAATAACAATGTTACTCTAGATAGTTTAATCAGTAGAATTATTTCATTTGAGATGAATAACTTTGACAACAGTGTATTACCAACTATTGAGTCTGCATTCAAATATTCTTTGAGAGTAAGTAAATCAAGTCATAAACACACTATGTGAAATGATATTGAAAGTGATAGTGATGAACAATAACTTGATGAGATTGAAGCACTAATGGCTTGAAGATTACAGAGAGGCAAAGGTAGATACAAAGGTAAATTACCATTGGTATGTTTTAATTGTAAAGAGATTGGACACTTTGCTGCTAGATGTCCTAACAAAAGAAAAGATGACATAATAAATGACATAACTTATGAAAATAAGTTTGACACAAGTGATGACAGAGATTACCACAGTAACCGACAATCTGATAGAAGAGATTACTGAGACTACAAGAACAAAGGAAAGAAGGCTTCTTGCCTGGCTGAGAATACTGACACCGAATCTGATGAAGATATTGAGGTGGTATTTGTTGCTATGAAGGATGAGTCAGATGAAGAAGAAAGGTATGTTGAGACGGCACTCATATCTAAGGTTAGTAAAAATGATGTATGGATTATTGATAGTGGTTGTAGTCACCACATGACTGGAGATAAGGAAAAGTTTGAAACTTTTGAATATTATAATGGTGGATCAGTAAGAATGGGTAACGACTCACCTTGTCCAGTTGAAGGTAAAGGAACCATAATTTTGAATAATCTGATCAGATGTGAAAATGCAGATTGGGTGAAAGGACTTAATGATAATCTATTGAGTGTTTCATAGATGAATAAAATAGGACACCGAGTTGTATTTGAGAACAAAAAGGCAAAGATCTACAATGAAACAAGAAGGTTGATTAGTACTGGTGAACAAATAAAAGGTAACCTATTCTATCTTGATGATATTAAGACCACTTGCTTATTGGCTAAAATGAAGACATATGGTTGTGGCATAAAAGGTTATGTCATGTGAATTTTGACAACATGGTTAGGATAAGCAATAAAAGGAAAGTAAGAGGCTTACCGAGCATGTCAAAACCCAACCATGTCATGTGTAAGAATTCTCAAAAAGGGAAAATGACAAAGTCTAGTTTCAAGAGAAAAACCTACACATCTAATGTTATTCTAGAGTTAGTCCATACTGATTAATGTGGACCAATGAGAACAAAGACCTGTTATGGTGATAGATACTTCATTCTCTTTATTGATGATTATTCTAGAATGATGACTGTTATGTTCTTAAAAGAAAAACTAGAAGCATTCAAGATATTTAAATGGTATAAAGCTATAGTGGAAAAACAAAGTGGAAAGAACTAAAATGTCTAAGATCAAATAGAGGAGAATAATTTATTTTTGATGAATTCACTAACTTTTGTAATGAACATGGAATTAAAAGATGGGTTTCTGTACCAAGAACACCACAAAAAAATGGGATTGCTGAAAGAAGGAACATATCAATTTTTGATTGTGCCAGAACACTGATGATTGAGAAAGACATCACACACACATTCTAGAGGGAAGCTGTCAATATTTATGTCTATACATTAAATAAAGTTCAATTGAAGAAAGACACCAATAAGACACCTTATGAGCTATGATATGGATACACACCCAATGTAAGTTACTTTAGAATTTTTGGAAGTCAATGTTATATTTTGAAAGATGAGAGAAATGGAAAGCTTGACTCCAAAGGCGATGAAGGAATTTTTCTAAGATATTCTATCAAAAGCAAGGCTTATAAATGTCTTAACAAATCCTCTAACAAAATCATTGAAAGTGCAAATGCCAAAGTGCATGAATTTGTTGAGAAAAATGATGAGGAAAGAAGAAAGGAATTGAAAGACTACAATAGGTATGTCTACAGTGAAGAACCTGACACTCTACCTGAGCAACAATGTATCTCTACCGAGCGACAGAATAATGCACCTGAGCATCAGGCTGCAAACATCGAAAATTATGAAATTGCTCACAATGATGTACTGAGCGATGGAGATCAAAATGAAGGTCAAGATAATGATAAAAATGATGAATAAAGAGCTGAACCGATACTTTATAAGTATGTCAGAAGACACCATCCACAGAACAAGATCATAGGAGACAAAAGGCTAGAATGAGAACAATAAGTAAGTCACTGAACACTAGATGTTTGATTTGTGATTTTGAGCCTAAATCTGTCAATACTACACTTGAGAATCAAGAATGGGTCAATGCTATGAATGAAGAGATTGAGAAGATTGAAAATAATAAGACATGGACATTAGTACCTAGACCAAATGAAAAAAATGTCATTGGTACCAAATGGATATTCAGAAACAAGTTGAATGAGAATGGAGAAGTTACAAGGAACAAAGCAAGACTAGTATGCAAAGGGTATGCACAAGAAGAAGGTATTGACTATGGAGAAAAATTTGCACCCATTGCTAGAATAGGAGTAATAATTATACTTGCTTATGCTTCCTACAAAAGATTCAAGGTATACCAAATGGATGTCAAATCTACATTCCTAAATGGAATACTAGAAGAATAAGTATACATTGAACAACTAGAAGGGTTTGTTGATCCTAACAAAAGAAACATGGTTTGTAGACTACACAAAGCCTTGTATGGATTGAAACAAGAACCGAGAGAATGGTATGAAAGACTTCACTCTTATCTCATAAGGATTGGATTTGTAAGAACAAGTGATGACACTAATCTATATTTAAAAGAAGATACTGATGATAATATTCTGATTGCTGAAATATTTGTTGATGATATCATATTTAGAGGTAATGATATGTTATGCAAATCATTTTCTGATGAAATGAGCAAAGAGTTTGAGATGTCAATGTTTGGAGAGATCAAATTCTTTATTGGTCTATAGATTATTCAACAGGATGTAGGCATCTACATCACACAATCCAAATACATCAAGGAAGTTCTCAAGATATTCAAAATGGAGGACTTCAAACCAGTTGGAACACCTATGGCAACCAGATGCAAACTGAAAAAGGAAGACAAGTCAATTGAGGTAAATCAGACCCTATATAGATCTATGATTGGAAAAATCATGTATGTTGTACATACTAGACCAGATATAGCACATGCAGTTGGAATAGTTACAAGATTCTCTGCTAATCCAAAGGAATCACACACAACTGCTGTCAAAAGAATTCTGAGATATCTAAAGACTACCGAAGACTATGGTATGTGGTATAAAAGAGAAGGAAAATTTGAGCTTCAAGTCTATACAGATGTTGATTGGGTTGGAAACATAGATGATAGAAAGAGCACAAGAAGAGGAGCATTCTTTATGGGTGACAGACTTGTCACATGGATAAGCAAAAAGCATGGATGCATCACACAATTCACTGCTGAAGCAGAATATGTGGCTGTTGCTGCAAATTTCTCTAACATTGCATGGATCAAGCAATTGCTGAAAGGTACGAATATGGAAATCCTTGATCCAGTGAATATCTATTGTGATAATACAAGTGCAATAAATATTTCAAAGAACCCTGTCATGCATGCTAAGACAAAGCACATTGCTATCAAGTATCATTAATTAAGGGAGCAAGTGAAAGAGAAAGAGGTGAAACTGGAATATGTTCAATCTAAAGAAAGATTAGTAGATATATTCATAAAGCCATTGCCAAAAGATACATTTGAGTACCTAAGGAAAATACTAGGGGTTTGACCCTTGTCTACTGGTCACTAAGCTGATAGAAGGCTACATCAACCTACACATTATCATAATATCATTCATGTTGATGCAAGAAAAGATATGGACTGCAATGATATATCAATACACAGAAAGATACTTATCTGCACCGGACACTAGAGAAATTATTGGCTACTATAGAGCTAAATTACTGATGGAGAGGAAATTCAAGGAATATATTAGAGAAAGAGATATTATATGTTTGGCATTGCTGTCAAAGGGAGAGATGTACTCAATTAATATATCCATATGAAATATCTATCATGATCATGTTAGTAATAATTGAGAGGGGGGGGTGAATCAGTGGCCTAAAAAATATTCCAATAATCAACCCAAAACCTTAGTACCACAATATTAAGCCTCTAGTTATCTTTAGTCCTATAAGATGAATGCCTCTAAATACTTTTATCAAATTACCACTGCTCGGAATGCTTTGTAAAACCTTGTACGATATGTTTACCGAATAGCAGTCTGTTAATTAACCGAAAGATAGTAAATTTTCTAGAGTATACTAGTTAATCCAATTAAGTTATGTGTAATGAAAAATACTAAAGTAATGAATCATAAACACATCGACACATGGATTTTTAACGTGGAAACCCTGTTAAGTAAAGAACCACTTGGGACCAATAACCCAAATTTTTCACTCTTCTAAAGTGAGCTCAGTGAAGAGCCAACCCTGTTAAAGGTTAAAAATACACTGTTAGGTGTGACCTTGTTAGAGGATTTAAAATTTTAGTCTGTCACTTGATATCAGGCATCTCTATGCTACCTTCCTTGATTAAACACTCACTTGGCCTGTCAATAGGTATCTGGCATCTTATGCTATCTTCATGATCGAACTTTTTGATACTCTTTGGGATGTATCTCAATATAGAAATGATCTTTAAATCCTGCTTGATTAAGAGAGTATATGAATCAATGGTTAAACTAAAACAGTATGATCTGTTCACATATATAGCTTATACTTTTAGATTTTTAGATATATTGTATTCTCATAAAACTATTCTGATGAATATATCTTGGTTTATACCTTTGATCCACTTTGATTCTTCTCGGTGATGTTGTGCTCTGTTGCTCAGTGTCCGCAGAAAACTTTAGCTCTTTCCTTAGCTTGATTGATCAATACTGTATGAAGTTTCTCTTCATTAGTTTCTCTTCAGCATCCTCTTTTCATTCATTCGCCTACCACACTTTGTAATGAATTGAGTTGTCTCTTTATAGATGTGATATCACCATTGTTAGGTTCTAGATTTTCTTGATCTTGGCGTGATCCAAAATTCTCACCAATTAGATTTAAAGCAAAAATCTTGTTTTATCTCGTAGAGATCTTCTTTCCAACTGGACAAAACAACTGTAAATCCCTTACTTATCTATGGCTTTAACTTGTCAATGAAAAAAAAGTTAACTACCAGTTAACTCCATATTTAGCTCTACCAACTAGATATTTTGTCATTTTTGAACTCAAGTTAATTTCAGTGTTTAACTCTTTGATAGCTTCAGTCAACACTCTAGTTGTCCTCGGGCTTCTCTGTCGGTTTACACTATGTTTCTGGCTGTCGGTTATGCTTTTGATTCTACTCATTGGTAATGCTCATTAGTGTTCTTTCTCGGGCATCACTGTGACTTGACTTTCGGTGATCTCTGTCTGTCAGTGTTCTATTGACCATCGGTGTTTAAAGTCACATTGTGAATACTTGTCTTTTATGCATTACTGAAGGCATAATATTTTTCTCTTTGATTCTCTGAAGTCTTTGACACTTTTATTATAACCGATTAGATTATATCAAGTTGACATCAATGAAAATATAATCCATTAACTGATTTAATGTATTGCATTATACTTCTACATTTTGGTGATCAACTTAACATCTTCAAACATTCAATCGGTTACATGTAATCAATCTCTCCCTTTGGCATTGATGGAAACATACTACGTTATCATACTATACCATCACTAATACAATATGAAATATATAGTTTCATCAATCTTTCCTAATGTAACTATTACAAATGTCTAGTTCTCGGTAAGCTCAAAAATAACTTGGATTTGTTTCATGCAGAATGGTTGTCTTTAATCTTCAATCCCTTCTCTGGATAGATGTATCATCTAATATCTCTATTCTGATATGTACTCTTCCTTGACTATTCCTCTTCTTGATAATCTCTTTTTCCTTTGACAATAATCTTTCTCTCTATCTGAACTCTCTCCCTTTGTTACTTCTCTCCCTTAGATGGATATTTCATATGTAATCAATTTCTCTCCCTTAGAATGTTGATTAACTCTTCCTTTTGATTCTCAGGAACTTCTCTTCATGGATAATGATAATGATATAATCTCTCCCTTTATCATATCTCTCCCTTATGATGATGAAATAATCTCTCCCTTTATGACAATGAGATCATCTCTCCTTTTATATCATAATGGAATCATCTCTTTCTTTGAAAAAAATGCCAAACAAAATAATCATCTATATCATTTTCCATCCCTTTGCATAATATATTCCTTGAAATTCCCTATCCATCAACAATACCCTGTTCTGATTTTTGGTGCAGATTTGTACCTTACTATGTACATATGTATCTATTTATGTCCATCTCAGTGTTTGCATCAACATGACTAATCTTCTGGTTGGTATTGGCTGATGCAACTTCCTAGTCAGCTTACTGACTGATAGACAAGGGTTGAACCCCTAATCTCAGTCTCAGGTACTCAAATGTATCCTTCGGTAATGGCTTGGTGAATATATCAGCTAATTGTTCCTTTGATTGAACATATTCCATTGTCACTTCATTTGCTTGCACTTGTTCTCTTAGATAGTGATACTTTATAGAAAAATGCTTAGTCTTAGCATGCATGAATGGATTCTTAGAAATGTTAATTGCACTGGTATTATCACAGTACATAATCACTGGTTCAAGGATCTTCATATTCATACCTTCCAGCAATTGTTTGTTCCATGTAATATTGGAGCAATTTGCAGTAGCAGCCACATACTCTACTTCTACAGTTGACTGAGAGATGTATCCTTGCTTCTTGCTCATCCATGTGACAGATCTGTCACCCATGAAGAATGCTCCTCTAGTTGTGCTCTTTTGGTCATCAATGTTTCCTGCCCAATCAACATCTGTACAAACTTGTAGCTCAAAATTTCCTTCTCTTTTGTACCATAAGCCATAGTCCTCGGTGTTTTTTAGATATCTTAGAATTCTCTTGACAACAGTCATATGTGATTCTTTGGGATTAGCAGAGAATATTGCAACTATTCCAACTGCATGTGCTATATCTGGTCTGGTGTGAACAACATACATCAGTTTGCCAATCATTGATCTATATAAGGTCTAATTTACCTCATTGGATTTGTCTTCTTTTGTCAGCTTACATCTGGTAGGCATAGGTGTTCCAACTAGTTTGGAATCTTCCATCTTGAATATCTTTAGCACTTCCTTCATGTATTTGGATTGAGTGATGTATATGCCTGCATCTTGTTGAAGAATTTGTAGACTAGGAATTAATTTGATCTCCCCAAACATAGACATTTCAAATTCCTTGCTCATTTCATTAGCAAAGGATTTTCATAACAATTCATTTCCCCCAAAAATGATATCATCAACAAAATTTTTAGCAATTAGAATATTACCATCGGTATCTTCTTTTAAGTACAGATTGCTATTTTCACTTCTAAAATTTTTTATGCTAATGACATATGAGTGAAGTCTCTCATACTAGGCTCTCGGTGCTTGTTTAGATCCATACAAGGCTTTGTGTAGTCTACATACCATGTTTCTCTTGTTTGGATCAACAAACCCTTCTGGTTGTTCAATGTATACCTCTTCTTCTAGTATTCCATTTAGGAATGTAAATTTGACATCCATCTGGTATACCTTGAATCCTTTAAATGCAACATAAGCAAGTAAAATTCTAAATCCTTCTAGTCTAGCAATGGGTGCAAAGGTTTCTCCATAGTCAATACCTTCTTCTTGTGCATATCCCTTGCATACTAACCTTGCTTTATTTCTTGTGACTTCTTCATTCTCATTCATCTTGTTTCTGAATATCCATTTGGTACCGATGACAATTTTTGTCATATAGTCTTAGTACTAGTGTCCATGTATTGTTCTTCTCAATGTGTTCTATTTATTCATTCATAAAACTGACCCATTCTTCATTCTCAAGTGCATTGTTAACATATTTAGGCTCAAAATCACAAAGTAAACATTTGGTGTTTAGTGACTTACTTCTTGTTCTTGATCCAACCTTCTTGTCTCCTATGATTTGATTCTATGGATGATGTCTTCTAACATACTTGGAAAGTTTTAGTTCAGCTTTGTGTTCATCATTCTAATCATCTTCTTGATTTTTGTTCTCATCTCCATTGTTTAGAACATCATCTTGAGAATTATCCCGATTTTCAGTAATTGCAGCCTGATGCTTGGGTGCAATGTTCTGATGCTTGGGAGAAATACACTGTTTCTCAGGTAGAGTGTCAGGTTCTGTATAAACAAACCTGTTGTAGTCTGTTGGTTCCTTTTTGCTTTCCTTATCATTCTTTTCTACAAATTCATCTATTTTAACATTTGCACTTTCAATGATTTTGCTAGATGACTTGTTAAGACATTTATAAGCCTTCCTTTTGGTTGAATAGCCTAGAAAGATACCTACGTCACTTTTGCAATCAAGTTTTCCATTTCTATCATCCTTCAATAGATATCATTGACTACCAAAGATTATGAAGTAACTTATAATGGGTGTATGACCATACCAAAGCTCATCGAGTGTCTTCTTTGTGTCCTTCTTCAATTATAATTTGTTTAGTGTGTAGACAACAATACTAGTAGCTTCCCTCCAAAAATTTTGAGTGATGCTTTTCTCAATCATCAATGTTCTTACACAGTCAACAATTGATTTGTTTCTCCTTTCAACAATTCCATTTTGTTGTGGTGTCCTCGATGCAGAAAATTGTCTTTTAATTTCATGCTCATTGCAGTAGTAAGTGAATTATTCTGAAGTAAATTCCCCTCCTCTATCTGACCTTAATCATTTCAATTTCTTTTCACTTTGTTTTTCTACCATTGCTTTATACCATTTAAACATCTTAAATGCTTCTGATTTATCTTTTAAGAACATGACTATCGTCATTCTAGAATAATCATCAAAAAAGAGAATAAAATACCTATCTCCATAATATCTCTTTGTCCTCATGGGTTGACATAGATCTGTATGGAATAATTCTAGAATTGCATTAGATGTATGGATTTTACTCTTGAAACTAGACTTTTTCATCTTACCTTTTTGACAATTTTTGCACATGATATGCTCGGGCTTAGTCATGCTCGGTAAGCCTCTGAAATTCATTTTGTTGCTTATCTTTATCATGTTGTCAAAGTTCACATGACACAATATTGTGTGCCACAACCATATGTCCTCTTTTATAGCCATTAAACAAGTGGCATTAGTGTCATCAAGATAGAAAAGGTTACCTTTTGTCTGCTCACTGGTACTAATGAACCTTCCTGATTCATTGTAGATCTTTGCCTTCTTATTTTCAAATGCTACTCTGTGACCTAAATTGTTTAGCTATGAAACACTTAACAAATTATAATCTAGTCCTTTTACCTAGTAGGCATTTACACATTTTATCAGGTTATTCAACATTATGGTTCCTTTGCCTTCAACTGGACTAGGTGTATCATTTCCCATTCTCATTGAACCACCATTATAGTATTCAAAAGTCTCAAAATTTTGTTTATCACCGGTCATATGGTGAGTGCAACCACTATCTATGATCCAGACATCATTTTTACTAACTTTAGATATGAGTGCAGTTTCTACATACCTTTCTTCATCTTCATCTCAATCATCCTTCATGGCTACAAATACCATCTCGATGTCTTCTTCTGATTTGATGTCGGTGTCATCGGCTCTGTTCTCATCTAGGTAACAAGATTTCTTCCCTTTGTCCTTGTAGTCTTGGGTATCTCTCTTGTCAGATTGTTGGTTGCTTTGATAATCTCTATTATCACCTTTATCAAACTTCTTCTCATGTGATCTATCATTTCCTCTGTCATCTTTTCTTCGGTTTGGACATCTTGTAGCAAAGTGTCCAACCTCTTTACAATTGAAACATACAAGTGGAAATTTACCTTTGTATCTACCTTTGCCTCTCTGCAATCTTCTTGTCATTAGTTCTTTAATCTCATCAAGTCCTTGATCCTCATTATCACTATCACTATCATTTCTAACAGCATATCTATGACTTGAGTTACTTATCTTTAAAGAAGATTTGAATGCAGAGTCTATAGATGGTAAGACACTATTGTCAAAGTTATTCATCTGAAATGAAATTAGTCTACCAATTAGACTATCTAGAGTAACTGTATTATTTGCATCTCCTCCCATCTCTTAAATAGTAGAAACTCTAATAGCATAAATAGGCAGTAAGGTTCTTACTATTTTACTTACCACTGTCTCTTCTTCAAGTACACCTCCAACTCCTCAGATAACATTTACTACCTCTTTGATTATGTAGCTATATTGAGTGATGTTTTATACTTCTTTCATCCTTAGGTCATCAAACCTCCCTCTTATGCTTTCTGCCTTTTCTCTTTGTACATTGGCATCTCCTCCATGTACAAGCTTCAACTTATCCCACATTTTCTTTGCAGAGGTGCAGGTTTTGACATCTTCAAACTCAGCATCAGAGAGTGATGATGCAAGTTCTATCATCATGCATTTATGCTCATGCTTTAATCTTAATTGCTCAAGAGTGCGAGGTCATATAGGAAACACATGCTAGTATCCAATTATTGAACAATATAATTTCCAATACCTGATAGGTGGATTCTTATTTTACTTTTCAATGATGCAAAGTTGTCTTTATTCAACTTGGGCACATCTCGTATGTTCATCTTGTGACCTTTTTCTTGAGCTGTTAAACTCCCTTTCTAAGAACACAAGCTCTGATACCAATTGTTAGTAATAACTGAGAGGGGGGTGAATCAGTGGCCTCAAAAATATTCCAATAATCAACCCAAAAACTTAATACCACAATATTAAGCCTCTAGTTATCTCCAGTCCTATAAAATGAATGCCACCAAATAATTTTATCAAATTACTACTGCTCGGAATGCTTTGTAAAACCTTCTACTATATGTTTACTGAATAGTAGTCTGTTAATTTACCGAAAGAAAATAAATTATCTAGAGTATACTGATCAATCCAATTAAGTTATGTGTAATGAAAAACACTAAAGTAATGACTCGTAAACACATTCACACATGGATTTTTAACATGGAAACCGTGTTAAGGGAAAAACCACTTGTGACCGGTAACCCAAAATTTTAACTCTTCTAAAGTGAGCTCGGTGAAGAGCCAACCCTGTTAAAGGTTACAAACACACTGTTAGGTGTGACCTTGTTAAAGGATTTAAAATTTTAGCTTTCCACTTGATATCGGGCATCTGTATGCTATGATCCTTGATCAAGCACTCACTTGACTTGTCAATAGGTATCTGGAATCTCATGCTATCTTCAGGATCAAAATTTTTTATACTCCTTGGGATGTATCTCAATATAGAAAGGATCTTTAAATCTTGCTCGGTTAAGAGACTTTCTTAATCAATGGTTAAACTGAAACAATGTGATTTGTTCACATATACAACTTATACTTGTAGATTTTTAGATCTATTGTAATCTCATAAAACTATTCTGATCAATATATCTGAGTTTATACCTTTTCTCCACTTTGATTCTACTCGGTGATGTTGTTCTCTGTTGCTCAGTGTCCGTAGAAAACTTTAGCTCTTTCCTCAGCTTGATTGATCAGTGTTGTATGAAGTTTCTCTTCAACATCCTCTTTTCATTCATTCACCCACCACACTTTGTAATGAATTGACTTGTCTCTTTATAGACATGATATCACCATTGTTAGGTTATTGATTTTCTTGATCTTGGCATGATCCACAATTCTTGCCAATTAGATTTAAAGAAAAAATCCTGTTGTATCTCGCAGATATCTTCTTGCCAAATGGACAAAACAAATTTAAATCCCTTACTTATCTCTGGCTTTATCTTTTCAATGAAAACAAAGATAACTACCAGTTAACTCCATATTTAGCTCTTCCAGCTAGATATTTTGTCATTTCTGAACTCAAGTTAATTTTGGTGTTTAACTCTTTGATAGCTTCGGTCAACACTCTAGTTCTCCTCGGGTTCTCTGTTGGTTTACACTATGTTTCTAGCCATCGGTTATGCTTGTGATTCTTCTCTTTGGTAATGCTCATCGGTGTTCTTGCTTGGGCATCACTATGAGTTGATTTTTGGTGATCTCTGACCGTCGGTGTACTGACCATCAGTGTTTAAAGTCACATTGTGAATACTTGTCTTTTATGCATTACTAAAGGCATAATCTTTTTCTCTTTGATTCTCTGAAGTATTTGACACTTTGATTATAATCAATTAGATTATATCAAGTTGACATCAATGACAATATAATCCATTAACTAATTTAATGTCTTGCATTATCCTTCTGCATTTCGGTCATCAACTTAACATCTTCAAACATTAATCAGTTACATGTCATCAAATCAGAAAGGGGAAAGAAAAATAAAATATCCATCAGAGAGAGGAATAGTCAAAGGGAGAGAAAAAACCACAGAAAGATTCAAAGAAACATCAATCGAAGGGAGAGAATTGGAAAAGTTAACACTGCATATCTATCTAGAAAAGGGAGAAGAGATTCTACAACAAAAGGAGAGACAAAATCAGAAGTTTCTAAATCCATCCATTGAAGGGAATAAAGGAAGAAAGTACTCTGAAAGAATCAAATCTAAGCTAGAAGAGCTTACCGAGAGTTAGATAGTTGTATTGGTTATAGAACAAAAAGGTTTGGAAGAGATTGATGAACTACAACTAATATATTTTATAGTGTTAGTAGTATGTTGCCATCAATGCCAAAGGGAGAGATTGATGAACTATAACTGATTGAATGTTTGAAAGTGACAAAGTTGATGATCACCAAGCTACAGAAAGTAAATACAAGACTAAATTAGTTAATGTATTTTATTTTCATTGATGTCAACTTAATATGGTGTGATTTCTCATACACATATTGTCACAACACTTAAATATCTACAAAGACAAAAAAATTTTTGTCAGTAATCATATACACCGAGTGACAGTAAACCCTGATGGACAGTGAACCCCAAGCATAGAAGTTCACAGTGTTACCCGATGAATAGTGTTACTTGAGCAAGTGGTACTCGAGCAAGCATTACCGAGCTAATTGCAGTTGTCACCAAACATAACTGAAGTTGATGCCCAAGCTATCTGCAATAGTCACCAAGTACAACTGAAGTGTTGATCGATGAGAACTAAAGTTAGGATACGACAAAAAAAATTATCTGGAAGGAGCTATATTTAGATTTATCTGATTGATTACTTTGTTTTCATCAATTAGATAAAAGCTAAAGATCAGAAGGAGATTTAAAGCATGTTTTATTCTAGAAAATAATGAGAGGTTTGTAGAATAAAACTAAAGAAATCATGGCGAGCTTTATGGATCAAGAAGTAATCAACAAAGAAAACAAGAAGGACAAGAAATGGTGAAATCATTTCTATATAAAGAGACAAGTAATTCATTATAAAAAAGAGGAATGCTGAAGAGAATTTTGGTAAAGATAGAAGTCTTCATACAGATCTGATCATACAAGCTGAAGAATAGAGCTAAGATTTCTGCAAACACCGAGAAACAACATTCATCAAGTAGAAATAAAAGAGGGGAGAAAAGGAAAATAAGATCATATTGATCAGAAAGGTATTATGGAATTATAATAGATCTTAAAATCTGCAATTCAAAGTTGTATTAATGAAAAGATCATCTACTGATTTAGTTTAATCGTTGATTCACAAAATATCTTAACAGAGTGGGATTTAACTATCCTTAATATATTGAGATACATCCCAAGGAGTTTCAAAAGGTTTTCATGTTGACAGGATAGTGAATGTTAGATCAAGTGATAAAGTGTTAGTTTTAAATCCTCTAACAAGGTCAGACTTAACAGTGTGTTTGTAACCTTTAACAGGGTTGGCTCTTCACTGAGCTCACTTCAGAAGAGTGAAAATTTTGGGTTACCGATCCCAAGTGGTTTTTCCCTTAACATGGTTTCCATGTTAAAAATCCATGTGTCAAATGTATATATGGTTCATTGCTTTGATTTTTTTCTTTACACATTACTAAAACATGATTGATCGGTAAACACTAAGTTATTTACTGTATTTCGGTAAAGGCTAAGAAAAGATAGGTTGTTATTCAATAAAGCTTAAGGAAAGGATAAATAGTATAAACACCAAGAAATATATATATGTTAGATTCACACAAAGCATACATATTGTAGGACTGAAGATAACTAGAGGTTTTATATTTATGGTATAAAGTTTTGGTTGAATTATTGGATTAATTTTTGAGGCCACTTATTCACCCCCCTCTCAATTATTCTAACAGTTTCGATCAAGGCTGGGCCCACTTGTAAAGGGAGTGTTATCAAACCTTTTCTCTCCCTTTCTCTATCATCATAGGCTTTTATTTTGATTCTTTTATTTACATCAAGATGGTCTTCAGAAATAATGATATTTATGATCATTTTTAATGTACTAAAATTGAGGCTAGATCCAACATCTATAAGGACCCGTTTGATTTTAGTGGAGTGGAGTTTGGCTTCAATATGAAGGGATTTATTGTGATGGAGGTCTTGGCCTATGAAATTTTTTTTAGTGAAGACCAAATGCTCTTGTGTAGATAGATTTCTGATCATATCTTGGAATTGTGATGCATTAATGTTTTCAGGGACACGAGATTCATTAAGGGTATTTTCAAGGATTTCTTTGTGGATAAGAGATGTTCGCAAAAGCTCAAGGATAGATATTTGTGCAGGCATCTTTCTTAACTGGGCCAATAAATCATAGCGTGAAGTAGGCCACCTAGTTGTTGATGGTGTGGGTAGTAGATTTGCAGAAGTTGATGGATTATTGGCACCCTGGACAATAACTCTTGGTCTTTAGGTAGTAGCATTTTAAATCACACCTTTAAGTGTGAGGGTGTTCACGTGATTCTCAGATTCTTCAATGCATCCACAAAGGGCATCAGAACTGAAGATATCATTTTCCTCTATACTTCCATATGTGGGATTATTGCCTCTGATGGTGTTCATGGAGTATTCATAAGGAATATCATTGGATGCATTTTTTTTATTATGTTTAGGGAATGGTTCATTGTAGGCTTTCAGTTTGGCATTGGATGATGACAGGTTTTATCCCTCAACCTCAATTTTTCCATCATCTATGAGGTCTTGAACAAAGTGTCTCAATTTCATGCACTTTTTGGTATCTTGTCCCTTGATGTGATGATAATCATAGTATTTTATATCTTTATACCAAGCATTGTTAGGTTGATTTTTGTCAAATGGTCAAGTGTTAGGATATTCCATCATGCCTTTATCCACCAATCATCAAAATACCACATCCAATGGTTCTATGAGAGAAGTGTATTGTCAACATTGCCTGATATTATTCTTATTTCCATTGTTATTATTTTGGTTAATATTGTTGCGATAAAATAAGTAGGACTGATTTTGAGGTTGTTGTTGAGATTTCTATTATGATGAATTATACTGATTGTTATTTTTGTTGTTCAGATTGTTATTGCGATTATTGTTTTGATTGTTCTTATTGTTGTTGTTGTTTTGATTAGATGTCTAGACATTTTGGATGTGTTTGTCATTTGTCACTCCATCATTGATAACTCCTTTGTTCTTGGTCCAAAACTTCAGTTTATCACTGTTAGTAGAAGGGGTATATTGTTTAATGGCACCTTTTTGCAAAAGTCCATCTTCAATATTTTTCCCCTTTTTAAAAAGAGCTTAGAAAGTGTCAGGAGAAACCATATTCACTTGGAATGACATTTCAGATACCATATTTCTAGTGAAGATATTGATCAAATGATTATCAGGTATTTTCCAAGGCATACGATTCACAATGTGTCTCCATTGTTGTAAGAAACTAGAAAAAATTTCTCCGTTATTTTTCTTGGTATTACATAGGTTTCTTAATGATTCTTAATGTTAAATGTTATAGGAATATTGACCAACAAATTTTTCTTCAAGATCAGAGAATGTTGATATAGAACCATGAGGGAGCGTCATGAACCAATCCAAAGTAGGGCCGCCAAGACTCCTAGTGAAGAGTCTTTTTAGATAATTTTCATTGTAGGCGACCTATTGGCATGCAATCTAGAACTATTTGAGATGTTGGAGCGAACATGATTCCCCTTTATATTTCTAAAACTTTGGGATCTCAAAATTTGGAGGAAATAGTTGCATAGTGATTGATTTGTCAAACAGGTAGGGACCTATTTCTTCAAAAGAGAACTCTTTCTTCCCTCCATTTTATAAAATATGTACAAGATTCTTGAGCCTATTGAATTTTTGAGCCAAAACAGGGGCATTATGAGGCATTAATTGCAGCCTAAAATATTGTCCACCTCCTAGTTGTGAGGCTGAAAATCCTATTGAGGTTATGCCGACTTTAGGAGGAGGTGTATAATGATAAGCTCGAGATGTTTGTTGAGTAGATGTCTTTAACATAGACGATGGGAATGTGAATGAAGATGATGAGACTATTTGTGTGAATAAAGGGATGGAAGTGTGCCCTATATTAAAAACATTAGCACCAACATCAATAGTAGCATTAGATGTGGTATGAGTGCTATTATGTGAAGTGATGTTGGGCAAGACACTAAGAATTTGTTGAAGTTGGTCCATTGTTAATTGAAATGTGAGTTGTGAAGTTGATTCGGGGATTGATGTAGAGGGTCCACTAGAAGTGGTCTTTCCTTTATTGTGTGATGATGTTGCATTTGAGGTTAAGGCCGTGTTTGCACCAATGTAGCCTTGATGATATTGCTAACAAGGAGAGATTCATCAAAATTAGAAGGTACTGTGACCCCATTCTTAATAAGGTTCATGAAAATATCTCCACCATTTTGGCTAATGGCCTTTTCAACCATCTCTAATTTATATGGGTCATTGATGAAATCATTCACTTGGGTAGATATCTCATCTTGATCAAATAATTCATTCTCCTCAGGAGCGTTGGTTATGTCCTCAGTGTGTACTTCCTCTCCCTGGAAGAAGGGATGAGCAAAAGGAATCTCATCATCATGATTGGTGTTTAAATGTGTTTGCCTCATTTTTTATAGCTTGGGATTGAGTAACTAACATGCAATGGTAACCTCAAAAGGATGGAGGAAATATGAAAGATGCAAGATAAAAGATGGAGGAAAATAGATGATAGATGAAGGATGATCTTAGGAGCAAAAGATTTGGACTTGATTTGATTGTTGATTGGATTTTATTGATTGATTGATTTGGATGAACTAGATTGTATTGATTAAGTTTGACTTGATTGGATTTGGATTGGATTTAAAGGTTTTTGGGTGAAAACCTAGGTGAGACAAGACCTTATGATGGTATAAACACAAGGGGTTGATTTTAGATAATATCTTCTCCTACTTGGTGATTGACTTGTGATCCCAAGAAAAATAAGACAATATTAATAGATTTTATTGTTTAATATGGACTGATGTTGTACAAGCAATAATGTGTTCACTAGAGATGAAGGTCTGAAACACTCTTTATTAAGATCTTTCAACCTAATGATGATGAAGGAATGAAAGATTAGATTTGATTTGATTAAGTCCAAGATTGATTGATTTTGCTCCAAGAAGGGACTGATGATGTTTTGATAATGAGGAAGTGGTGAATTGATTAAAAAATGAGGTTTATCTAATCATATTGCTCAAAATGAATGAAGGCATAATTTGTGTGATTCTTGGACATGACTCAGGAATTTTTGTAATTATAGATGTTAACCTTGAATTTCTCAAAGTATTTGATCTCTTTTGAATAGATTTGTTGATATGTTGATATTATTTCCAGCTTTTCTATCATATCACATGGAGATAAATATCAATTTTGTTTGGTCAAATGAATGCTTCATGACAAATAATTTTAGGATCTTCTGAAGAGTCAAGTTTAAAATATTTTTGCAAGACCTTACAGCTCACTATTTTTTGACAGAGATGACCATTCTCAGACATAGAGGATAAACTGTGGAGATGACAATTTCGGGTCGGGGATGATCATTGCCAGGTGCTGATGCCAATTTTAGGTCGAAGACGATAGTTCATTTTTAGAGAAACTCATGATGAAATTTTAATCAATTTAACTTCAAGTCAAGTTTTTTGGTCAGTTTGTTTGATGGAAAGAACTAATTTCAGTCACTCAAACCAGCAAAATAATGGTCATATGTCTTGAAAACAATCCAAAAAGGGACAAAGCAACCTTGAGGGATACAAGCAATTGTGACAAATATATCTGGTAGAACATTCATATTTGTTTAAGTTATCCATGTTTTTGAAAACACTCAAGCACAACCTACCTATGGAATTTGGATTAGTTTGAAAATATTTTCCTGCAAATGTAGCCACACACACGAGAGGTAATCAAAATACGGTCATCACCAAGCACACAATGAATCTATTCATGATGTCGTATTAGCCGAATCTAAACACTCAAGGTGGCATGAATGTGCAAGTGATCTTGGGGAGGTTACTATCCTCATTGTACAAACATTATCTAACTTTCAGGGTTGAACCGGGTAGGCTTCTACTTTAACAAATCTTAGTCAGGGTATCCATTTGAATATGTCCTTTGTGTCCGCACAAGCACAATTGAGGTGTATAGCCCCACAAAGCACCTTGGCATAAGAAATAACATAAATGTGATTGAGACCTCACAACCCTAATTTGTGCTAGGCATGAAATGAGTATAATCTCACACGATATCCAACTTGTGAGGCTTTAACTCCAAGAAGTAAAAAATTTTAACGTGTGTTGGAGTGGTGGGCTTACACCTCGTTCTCACATGGGTCTTTCCCGCAATATTTTTCCCTCAACTGGAAGGCCCAACTAAAGGATCAAATAAAGAGCATGTATTGGCGATGAGAGGGGCCTAGATTTCTAATTTTCTCACAAGGGGAAAATAGAATACTCTCCTATCCAATATCAATTTCTCCCAAACACACCAAACAAGTTATTCTTTTCCAAGGTTAATTTCTAAGTGAAATGCCAAATGAGTCTACGTTTCTGATTTTCTAATAAAAGACAAGAGCATACTCCCCTATCACTTAACAAGACACTATAGGTGAACCCTCTTTAAAAGACCTAAGAAAAATATTAAATAAAACATAATGTTTGTTCGTATCTCCTAGGAAACCTGCAAGAACAATATGTGAGTAGTTTTGTATTTTTCTTCTTCTTAATGTCTAGCAACACAAAATGTTAGTAGTTTCAAAAAGATAGTCTTCAAAATTGAGGTGTTGCAAAATTCAGATGATATCAGTAACCCAAAAACCTGCTGAAAAGTGAATAAGAACTTATACAAAGTACAACCTACAATTTAAAGGTATTTGTAGATGACAATCTACATAGACAATAGTCTATGATCGCAAATGATAGTATGTAATCGCAGATGATTTTTAGAGAAAATGTGCAAACGAAAATTTATGTAAAAGGATAAAATATTATACCTGACAATGCAATTTTTGAGGAGCGCAAATGATAGAGTTCCAGTGCAATTGAAAGTTTATGGAGATGATGGTCGACCTGCATAGACAACCAAACATAAAGTAGAGTTAGCTAACTGTGGTTAAAGAGTGATATTTTTTCTAAAAAAAATTGAGCAGCATTTAATTCTTTAAAAGTGATGTCTTGTCAGAAACCTGAGAGTTTAAAAACCAAAATATGCTAGAAATCAGTTTTAAAACCACTTAAAACCAAAGGTTAGTCAACCCAAGTGGAGAAAATATTCTCCTAGCAGAGGTGACGATATGCGTAGATGACAATCTGCATAGATGACTGTTTAGCGCAAATGACCATTCCAGGGCAGAGACGACTTTGCGTGACATTTTCCAGAATGTTGTAGAAAGTTTGAAAAAATGCTTTAATTTTAGGGACATGGGTCCCACCGGGCATGCCACAATATATATGCTCAAAACCTTCCTATTGGGATCATGTTCAGACATGCAAATGTTAGGCAAATAAAATCATTTCATTTTACATTAACATATCTAAAGCATTAATAAATAAAAAAACTTCCACCATAACCTCTGATGAGCCAAAAAAGGCAACCCAAGCCTTGTTGATTTTCTCTTAGAGAGGTTTAAGGGTGTGCTCTCCCAACACAATGCAATATCCCACTATGATTGAAATGATGAAAAAGGATGCAAACTAAGTGCAACGCTAAATGAAAATGGATGAGGAAGAGCTCAAGAACAAGTGTGAGGAACTTGTCTCAAGCCTTCAATAGAGTAATGTATATGAAAGTAGATGAGAATAAAATGATCTAAGATTAAATACAAACTACAAATATGAATGATATTCAACTACCAAAAAATTTAGTCAATAAAAGATATAAATACACCAAAATCTCTAAATGAAAACTAGCATAATAATTCTAAATGCAATAATGATGGGTCAATTACTCTTGGAAAGGCTCCTATTTATAGGATTTTGGAGGGCTTGGGTGTGGTGGAGCACATGTGGCATCCACATAGGTGCCACATGAGGGACACACAAGCCATGCAAGAGGCCAAGTTTTCTCACACATGTGTTAGCAACTTGAGATGTGATGGGTCAATGTGTACTTGAAGCACACATGTAAGAGGCATGTAAGAGATGTCATAGATTTAGTCCAATGAAACTCTTTTAGAAAGTGTAAGAAGGTGTAATCAAGGTTGTAAGAAACCTTGTTGGCACCAAATTAGTATTATTTGGAAAAGTCAATTTTCGGAAATTATAATTAGGCCTAATAGGTGTAGGAATCCTAGAATTAGCCTAATTAAACTTAGTTAATTAGTGACTAGGTTTATTTGGTGAGAGTGATGTGAGGTAGAGTAGGATATACATTTAGATTTAAAATTAATCCAAATTAGATTTAGACTAATTGAGGTTTAGAAGAATTTAACCATACGAGGGAATAAATAAGTTAAACTTTATTTAACAGGGGATTTTAATGTGGGAAGGTATTAAATTAAATTTAATACACTTAGGGGATAAGCATTCAAATTAAATTCAAATACTTTAGGATAATGAACTTAATTTTATGAGATAATTTCAATTAAATAAGTGGAAGAATATAGCGAATATAATTAATTATAATGTTGCAAGTGACGATTTTAGGCATCTATAGTATTCATAGGCAAGTTGTGTCTTGAACTACCTAGGGCTCCAGAGAGAAGGTTATCACCTGAAGCCCAACACTTGGTTCAAATATATGACAACTAAGTTCACATTCAAAACTAGATTTTAAATATCCTTCCCTAAGTTCCCTAAGTTCACATATATATCAGTTCCCTAAGTTCACATATCAGTTCCCTAAGTTCACATATATCAGAGTTGGAGGTTTTGAGGATCCTACAAAGCTACCAAGGTATGCATTTGACTATTTTGTGCTAGCAGAAGTGTGTAGACAACTATTTGTTGTGGTTAAGAAATTCCTTCCTGAAGAAAAAAGACATAGTTTTTCCTATTCAGCTGGGTCTCCTTACATGCAATACCCTAGCAGATGGATCATCCATAGGATATGATTTGAGAAATTTAAGTCTCAGGTTTTACTTTAACAGAAAGAGCTTTGATAATAAAAGCTTCAGTAGACAAGTTTTAGAATTGGAAAATCAAATAGTGTCAGCTCCTCATTTAGAAGATTTTTGGGAAGATTGCTTAGATGAAAAGGAAGTTGGTAAAAAAGATCATTCAAGATTACTGTTATCCCAAATTTCCACCTTACAGTTACAATTAAGTGTAGAATGAGTGAATGAGGATAGTTTAGATATTACTGAACCAAGTTATCAGGAAGGGGGTGAAGTGTCATTGTCTACAATCAATTGGACAGGAGAAGAAGAAGATAACATCAGTCAGAGGGAAAGAGATATTCTCACATACACTGATACCTAGTTAAAGTTGAAAGGGAAGGAGCCAACACATGTAGTTCAAGTGGAAAAATATGATGAAAGTCCCCTATGTTCCCCTCTTGGTACCTCTAACATTTCTTTCTCAATTGATGATGTAGGTGAAGTATGTCCCATTGAACTTGAACCTGAACCTCCTGTTGATCATTTTACTACATAGGTAACTAGGCATAGGACCAAATCTCAGAAGCATAATAAAATGGTTGCATTAGGTACAACTTCCATATATTTAGACAAAGGGAAATAAATTGGTTCTCTCTAATTGGATGGTGAACAACATAATCAGGAGACATTTGATGGCACTGCATTAGTACTAGATACCTAGGTCACACCCACCAAGATGGCTGAAGAAAAAGTAACCTCCATCTCAATTCCACCATGGCTAAAAAACTTATTGAGTAAGAAATGCAGTCTCAAATTGGCTTCTATACCAATTCGAGATATGGTGAGAAAATACACGGTCAAGTATCCTAACACTAAGAGGGTAAAGAACACTGCTAGAATGGTAACTGATCCAAACACTGGAAAAGTAAAAATGAAAATTTTTGTGTACAAGACAAAGGAAGGAGCACAAGAATTGGATGTTGGGAATTTTGAAGACGAAAGTGGATTTGGGGATCTTGAATAGAGACTTGAAAGATCACATGTTTGAGTTTTCCATGGAACACATGTTAACACAGTCCTAGAAGGATAGTCATGATAAAAGATAGCTAAAGGAAATCATAATTGCCATAATAGAGTACATAGACTCTTTCAGTAATTTCATGCCATTGTCCCTAGTTCAGGTGCCACAAACCTTTGATCCAAATTCTCTTGATAGTAAAAAGTTATTGAACCAAGTTCAAAGGGGTAAAGAATTAACTAATGCGATGGATGATTGGATTGATGGTATAATCAAGGAAGGAAACAAGTTCATCCAAGAGTTTAGTATTGCTTTTAATGATGTAGAGGCACTACTAATGAAAGAAATTAAAACCCAAATTCTGAACTGGAAAACATTAGAAAATAAGTGGACTTCTATGGTTACGCAATTTTTTGAAGTGGAAAGGTATGGAACAACCAAATTCCTAACAGAGAATCCATTAAAATTAATTGATGAATGTATTCTCTACATCCTCAAAAGGAACTTTGATTGGAAAAGTTCACTTTTTAAAGCTGCTATAAATGGGGTACAAGCAATTGAAAAAGAGGTTCAAGATAGTATGACAACATGGTGAAAGATATGAAATTATCAATCCTATGGTTATTCTACAGTATGAGGAAGGAAGTCAAGGTGTGGAATCCCTAACAAAATCCTTCAAGGCAACTATGACTACTATCAAGGAAGAGAAAAACCCCATAGTTGGCGATTTCACCAAGGTGGCTTGTGTTTAGGCCATGTTATGTCTTTGTGTTGATCAAGTACCTAGATATGCTGATTGGATCAAGAAGCTCAAATGGGAGAGGGACACCTGGAGGAATCAACTGCTCAGTCTAAAGAACCCTTTTTCACATGATGTGTAAGAGTTTGTAGGTGCATACAATGGCTGGAAGTTCATTTGGGATGCCACATTATATGAGAATAAGATGAAAGAAACATAATGAGACTTATCTTCTTAGTCTATATTTTAATTAGTTCTATTGGTAGTTGCTTTAGGTGGACACTTGTCTTTTAAATTAGGGTTTAGTTTCGTAACAGTTTCTTATTTTCATCCGAAGGTTGAGTTTTCATGGAGACCTCCAAGGTTATCTCAAAAACTATATATGATGGAGCATAAACTAAGGGTTAGAAATTTTTTAGATAGATAGTATTTTTACCAGTATTGGTTTTTAGGTCATCTGTTCTTAGTTAATGAAAAATGACCTACACATTTTGGAAAATTTCAAAGTATCTTTGTCTTTGAACAATGGTGATCTAAATTAATACATGGAAACAATTTTAATCTGTGAATTTGAGTTTATGGAGTGAATGTTTGTTTGTGAATGTTATATTTCATGTTCTATGTTATCTTAATCAATTTATGGTGGGCAGACCTTTTATGTTTATTTTCTTCAAATTTTTAATTGGTATATGTTATGAAGTAAAATTCATGAGAAGTGGAGAAATATGATTTTCCTAAACTTGTGATTAAGTCTATGTTGTTTTCTGAATTGAACTCCTTACCTAAGAGTAATATGAGTAGCCTTACATGATTTCTAGTCAAAAGCATTTATGTGAGTAGATTAATATAGATTCATTAAAAATCTATGTGAGGGAGATGTACCTTTCTAAAATTCAGATAGAAGTAATCATAGTATACTTACCCAACTGTTGAGTGATAGAATTTGTTTCCAGAAAAAAGGGTAATAGAGTTAACATTATTTAGTGATAAGTTTAGGAGACAAGTCTGTTTGCCAACAAATTTTTGGCAACTCTACTAGGGAGTTGTACAATTGATGACCTGGTGCATAAATAGAAGACCATGTAATGAAAAACCATTGTCTTGCCTCACAATGATGTTTTTCTTGTACTACAAATGAATCTAGGATTCTAGAACACCCAAGAGGATCTGATATCTAATTTAAACTCTGCAGCATGGAAGTATAGACAAAATAACCAGCAATATCAACAAGTACTTATGGTTATAAAGGAGGAAGAAGAAATTGGAGAATAGTTAAGGGGAGTACCTATGGACCAAGAAGCAATGGTTGTAGAGATAGTGACCCATCTACCTATTAGGTCTGGTAAAAAAAAATTCAAAGCAATAAGTCCTTGGTTTGTATTTGCAAAAGGGATCTTATGTAAAATCTTGAAACCCTTGCTTTCATGCTTCTAAGTGTAAAATTTGGTCCTCAAACCCTAAAATTTGAATTTGTTTCTAATTCTACGTTACTTTTTTGCCACTTAAGTCATGTGTCTTGCATGTGTTCTTTTAAAAATGTTCACGTTCAATAGTTTGCAAGTATCCTAATGTTGTGGTCCCTTATTAATCCCTAAGTCTAAAGTCTACAAGTACTTTATTAAACCACTATCTGTCAAGCTAATGTGTTTTGATCTAACAACCCACTTAATGGATTAATCCAGAGGTGCACGAAATCTATCTTATAAGTGATTAAGCAATAATGACACGTGTCTTTGGCGGGTCCAGCAATTAGAAAAAGTTTCAGTTAAACAGTGAGTAGATCCTATTTCATCAGGCGGTTGACTTATTTTCTTAATCTCAAAATGATCGACATCTATCATTTAATCGATTAAGTCTGAGCAACGCGTGTCTCTGGAGTGACGTGGGCCCTGTTGCAAGCAGTTTGATGAAGATTAAAGCATAGACAGATCTGACGGTTGACTTGATCACTTATGGCTAAGATGCGCACCATTTAATGTGTAAGCCATTAAACGGTGGCAACAGCTGGCAATTAGCGGGCCCGAGTATTGTGAACAACTGTTGATTAAAGCACAGACAAATTCCTTTTGATCCAATGGATGACTTAATTTCTTATCCCAAAGATACGCAAGATCTATCAGGTAAGTCATTAAGCCATGATGCTGCGTGTCCTGATGATGACATGTATTCCATTATCAGTAAAGGTGATCGCAGGTTAAAAAGTTGACAATCCAAAGAAGATCTAATGGCTGACTTGATCGCTTAACAACAAAGTGAACGTGATCTATCATTTAAGTGATTAAGCCGTGATGCTACGTGTCCTAGTGGGTCTGACTAAGGTCGTAAAGAAGGAATTAAAGGCAGAGAAAGTGCAAAATGATCCAACGGTTGACTTAATTGCTTAAAGGAAAAGTCATTGACATCTAAAGGATAAGCAATTAAGTTGTGGTGACATGTGGAAGTTGGTGGGCCCTGTACAATGCAGAGATGAGTTAAAGAAGGTGCAGTTTTAGAAAGATTGGATGACTCGCTTGATGACTTAAAGGAAAGATGTGGAAGATCTAGCGTCTAAGCCATCAAGCGGTGTTGACGCGTGGCCAAGTTGATAAGTTTCCTCCACAATTAGTAAAATTAGGGTAAAGTAGCTTGTCGCCAGGTTAAGATCGATCTGACAGTTGACTTGATCACTTATGGAGAAGATGCACGAGATCTATCATTTAAGTGATCAAGTTGTGGTGACACATGTCTTGAATGAATATTTGTTTCCGTAAAGTAATGAGAGCTGCCCGATGAAGGAGATACTGTTGAAGATCTACAGTCCATATTCAAAGTTCTCAAAGTGATCATCAGTGAACTGTTCATCTGCAAGTTTCAAATCAGATGAATTGATTGTAGAGCATGTGGCCACTTCAGTAAAAATCAATGTGAAATACTAATTTGATTGAAGCCATATAATTCATTGCTTAAGCTCAAAGCTACCATAATCATCAAAGTAATTGAAGCAAAGATCAAAATTGCAGCAATATCAAGCTCTGTGTGACAAATTGTAAAATGGGTAAGTCTTCTGTGATACAATAAAATTTCAGGCTTCCAGTAGGGTTTTGAATTTTGAAATATTTACAGAATTATTGATTTTATCTGATAATCATTCCCGTAAGAAGCCCTAAGTTCAACAGATGGCCCCTACGATTGAATTCATTGGTAATATGGAGTACAAAGATAGAAATGTATGGGATGACCTCATACAACAATTAAGTGGGTCTACAAATGATTCTACCTACATTAAGAGAATTATTCTAGTATATCCTCGTTTTAGAGTCAGGGAAGGTTTGTATGATATGGGTAGATGGGCCAAAGATGCCAGGATCAACACAAGTAGTTTAAATCTATTCAAAACTTCTTATAGCTAGAGAAAGGTTCCCTCCCCAAATTGCAATATATGGGATCTAGATGTAGGCAAGTTGATAGTTCCTAGAGTGTTTATGGATACAGATCTGTAAATTTTAATAGCCAAAACATATGATAAAGTATCTAGGGTCTTGAGAGATACAAAGGGGAATGTACTATTGACTGTCACAACAGATGAAATCAGAAAGGTCTTCAATTTAAGTGACCTCTCAGTTCAAATGGATGATATTGATTTTGACCACTTCAAAGAGGTATATCAGATTCTAAAGGAATACTACAGAAATGAGGCCTTGAAAGGATATTTTAACAAGATAGGGGGTCTAATTGTAGTAGGCCCTAATACACCAGATCCTTTTAAAATGGACTATTTTAATAGCAAGGCTAGGGGAATGTATAGTGCCTTGTGCCATGTGCTAGGAGAAGATGCGAAAACAATGATGCATGTCCATTTCATGCTTATGGTTGTTCAAATTTTGTATCCCCACTTGTCTGTTATTTTTTATTACGCTACCTACACTGCTGACTTAATCCACCAGGATTTGATAGGTATTAAGGATACCAAGATAGTCAAACCAATGGGGTGGTACTCCTTAATGATGCATATGATTTTGTTTAATAATGCTTACTACTTTGAAGAAGAAATGGATCTCACCAAGTTTTAGGATGATGAAGATCTGCTTGTTCAGTTGTGGAGTATAGACTTGTCTTGGGACAGGAAAGAGGCTAGTTACATAAATTTTGATAGATCTTTTGCATCTAGGCTTGGAGCATTATTATGTAAGGAAAACCCTAGAATTAATGTAGATGTATTAAGACTTTTGAGACCATTAGAATATGCTCCAGAATTGAAAATTATCCACAATTGGGGTGATTTAATTTTACACCATGTCTCAACCGTCATTAGGGTTTATGGCTTTAGGGGAATTCCAAATGTCCTCCCTTATAGAGTGCCACTCAAGATTGGTCTGGAAGAAATTTTTAGGCAGTTAGGTGGATTGCAAGAGGAAGCCTTAACTGGTAAAATGAAAGGTAGCATTTTCCCTATCCTCACCAGAGTCCATCATTTTATCATTACAAAAGGGGGATGGACTCAGTTTGATAAATACCTATATCCATATCAGTTAGCAACATTAGTGGTGAGGTGTGCAGATAATGAAGCTTTTATCATTGACATGTTTAGAAAAAGAATCAAATGTCTGGCATTAGATCATCAGTTCAACTTCCCAGAAGTTATAATAAGAAATGAGTTTGATCTAATGGAACAAGAAATTAAGAAGGAGAAGTGGTTAGCTTATAAAAAATCTTTAGATTTTATTCATAATTTTGATAGATCATATGATCCCCTGAAGGCATTTGCATCCTAGGAAAAGAAAATAGAATCTCTGATGAACATGTTTGAGGACATAATGCAAGCCTTAGATAAGAAGAAAAATAAAGTAATGGAAACAGAGCCAGAAAAGGCTAAGTCTGTTCTGAGCAGGATGTCACAAGGTAGGGTTGTCCCACCAGGGAGGTATGTAATCTACCAGCAAAGGGGTTACAACACAATTTTTCCCAGAGATGAAAAGGCATTTGAGCAAAGAGGAAAAAGGCCAATGGATACCCGTGCCCAGATGTTGCCATCCCCAAAAAGGCAGAGGGTGGAAGAAAAAGAGAAATAATAGGGTGATGTCTATTCCCCTTCTCAGTCTCCCCTACATATGGATGATCAAATCATTGCTGAACAATTGGTAAGGATGGGAAATACTGGAGATATTTTTGTCACATCCTAGGAGTTACAAGAGGGAGTGCCAGAGGCACTCAAGCATGCAACATTGGATCTTACAGTAGCAGAATTTACTAGAAAGGAGCTGGATCCTATAACCAAATAGGCCAGTGATGAATTTTTATCTGATGATGAATTTGTTAAGGCCAGGGATTTCATTCAATTCCTATGGAGAGTTCACATTGATGAATTCAAAGAAAAATGTCAAAAGTTGCAAGAAGGTCAACCTAACATAAACAAGGAAGACATTGAAAAAGAAGTAAAGAAGGAGATGATGGAAAATTTTGATAAGATCACCCTTGAAGAAGGTAGGGAGTTAGTGAAGAAAGAAGGATTCCTCATCTTACCTCAATGGGATCTTGTTGATTCCATCATATTTGATGTTGTAAGAAAATTGGGACATCAATTGGTGCCAAATTGAGTGAAGATCATGCAACACTGGTGATATGGTCTCTGAAAAGGAAAGATAAAAAGAGAACTAATGAAGGTGGTCAGGCTGAACATGTAGGAATTCTTGTGGTGAAAAGAGTATCAGACACCTTAGGGGTATAAGAAACTAACCTCACTTTGGAAATAAAAAATTGAGCTTAAAGGTAGATGAGAAACAAGAAGATGAACTCAAGAGCCTGAGGGAAAAATATGAGGTAGTCATGTAGGCATATAACAATGAGAGGATCATGTCAATTGAAAAGGATAATAAGATTGCCTTCCTTGAAGGAAAGCAAATAGTTCAGTTTGTACCTCAGAGGATGATCACATAAGAACCTCACTAGCCATCATCATCAAGCCCAATCATAACTTACCCTCCTTCTCCTGCACCATCAAATCCTACCACACAAGAAGAATTGGAACAAGAGAAAGAAAGATTGATTTCTGAAAGAACCGAGCTGGAGAAATAAAAAAAGAAGTGGGTTGAACAGTCTGCAACATTTAAAGAAGCAGAGGCATGGGTAAAATAGAAGTATGCTGACAAGATACATAATACCCTTAGGAATTGCACTCATGAACTATTTCCTACTGCCATTTATTCACAGGGGAAGAAAATTGTTAGCATATTGAATGAATACAATGCAAATAAGGACAACTGGGATCAAATGGTTAATAGATGGAAGGGAAAGAAAGGAGAATTGAAATTATTTCATACCACATGCAAAGAAGAAAAAAATGTTGACATTATTTTGACTGGTACTTATAAATGTGTCAAACTACTGATGGACATGGATATAAGAAGGAGCATTGTCATCAGGAAGATAATGGCTTTGAGAAAGGAATATTCAAAGGAATGATATGAGATGTTTCCCAATCTTTTTATGAAGAATGGTGATCTAAAAAATGAAGCATTATGGCACAAACAAATGAATGAGGCATTGCTAATAAGAACCAATAGCACAATTACTCTAGAAAGTACACTATTGTTTGTTCAAATTGTTGAGATAGTCGGTAAAGCCAGAGCATTTTTTGAATTTTGGTCAGAGGAAATTGAGAAGGCAAGTGTCAACTGGAAAGAGATTAATAGCAAAAAGGATGAAGTCATTAACTTCGCCTGGCTGAGTGATGAGGTGTATCCCTCCTGGAAGGACATGTACATTATGGTTGATCAAGAAAAAGGTGACAATATGCAATTGGAAAATTAGGCCCAACAGATTGGATGATATAGGTAAAGATGAAGATCCTAAATCACCAATATCAAAGACAACAGACTCCAGGTGGCTAATTCCAAACAACTTTGAAGCAGTTACAAGTACCAAGCGGCCATGAGACAAAATATGTTAAATATATATTGTAACAAAGTAGTTATCACTTCATTAGCTATTTTGTCTTTTTGCTGAGTCATTTGTTTTGCCCTTAATCCAAATGATCTATAGCTTGTTGCAATCCTATTCTATATAAGGATTCCCAAGATCATTGGAAAGGGCTGGAAAATTTGGATTGTAAACAATTTGTAAAGTTTTCAGTCAAGAGGGGAAATATAGTATAATTTGTACCAGATAGTTGTAAGAAACACTAGTAAATTTGACCTCAAATTTTGATGAAAATTGGTCAAAATTTTGATAGTAATTGGTCAAATTTATGACCAAAACTTTCATCATTCTTTTTTTGTCAAATTTTTGACGTATTTATTATTCGTCAAAATTTTGACCAAAACATAGGTCAAAATTTTGACTATAGCCCAGGCTTAAAATTGTGAGGACCGCCGTCATTTTTTTTTTTGTGGTCAAAATTTTGACTAATCCTTCCACCAATGCTTGGTCAAAATATTGACCAATGGACTAAAAAATCGATGAGGATGCCATACTTTCCACCAATCGAATGGTCAAAATTTTGACCATTGGATTGGTGGAAAGTATGGCATCCTCATCAATTTTTTAGTCCATTGGTCAAAATTTTGACCAAGCATTGGTGGAAATTGGTTCTAGCATTGGTCGAAATTTTGACCAATGCTAATTTTTTTTTAAAAAAAAATGTTACAGACCGAAGATGCATTCAAAGTTCTTTTCATTGACCTGTGACTTTGACTCAAAAAACTACACAGTGGAATCCTAATAGCAATATCACAATGAACAAGAAATTAGCAAACTAT
>MU225629.1:73117-86416 GCA_018584345.1 Thuja plicata | reverse complement strand
TGCAACCCCTTGCACTATAATAAAATATCTGTTTAGAGGTGAAACGGGTGGCCTCTAATTAATCAGGGTTGTAGTCAGAGTCCGCTTGGTCTCTCCAATCGGTTTGTACGTGCGTGACTCACTTAAGAGCCTAATTGATCACGCTGGCTCCTTAGGGATATTCACCCGATCCAGACTATCATCAACACGCCTCGCCCGAGCTTGGCTAGATAAAGACGCAACTTTGGTCAGCGCCTTGTTTATATACTGGTCGGAAGGATTTCCCGGTTTAAGGTCGTCCTCAAGATCTTTTTTAAGCTGACTTTTAGTTTTAAAAATATCACCGAAAATAGTTTTGCTCCATATCTTCACATGTTGTTTAAAGCTGAGAAGTTTCTTAACCACTCTAAACATTGCAGTGCCATGAATATTAACCTTCCATAATTCTTTAATATTCTGCTCCATCTCCGGATGGTCCACCCACATTTTTTCAAACCTGAAAGGCGGACGACCCTGCTTAGTAATTGGATCCGCATTGAAGCAAATAGGGAAGTGGTCAGATCCAATCTTCGAAAGAGAGGACAACAAATATCCAAACTTATTTATCCAACAACAACTGATCAAAGCACGGTCTAATCTAACTTGAATGAGGTCTTGGACAACCCTTCTATTAGACCAGGTAAAGTTAATACCCTGAAGCTCCATATCAAAAAGAGCTTGTTTGTTAATGAATTCCATAAGCTCCATTCTTCCATCCAAAATATTCTGGTTACCCACTCCACCAGACTTCTCATTATCTTTTAAAGAGCAGTTGAAGTCCCCAATGATCTACCATGGCAAATCCAAGAAAGCTTTTCTATGGTTATCAATTTTCCTCCAAAAAAGAGATCTACCAACTTTGGTATTGGGGGCATAAATGGTAGTAGCAACCCATTCAAAATCCAACTTAAGATGAAGAAAATTTATACTGAGGCAATTTAGATATTCTAAAACCATATAACCCTTAACATTATTTAGGTTCCAGAAGACAACCCCACCCGAGGCCCCTTCAGAGCTAAGACCAGCAACCCCATTGTTTTTAAAAAGTCTAATTTTTTCCACCTTCTCTTTACTCATCTTAGTTTCTTGAACAAAAATAATATCAGGTTTATGATCTCTTACCAGATTCCTGAGAATGTCTTGTTTATGAGGAGCATTCAAACCTCTTATATTCCATGAGATGAACTTCATTTTTTAACCGGAGTACAGGTTCCCTGAATAGTAAGTTGCTTACCATCCTCAATTTCCTTTTTGCTTTCTCTCTCTCTGATTTATTTGTTGGAGTATCTGCCTTGTGTCTTTTTGTGAGAACCAACATCTGCTTTTAGCTTGAGTCCTCCATTGGCTTTACTTCGAGTGGTGACTCCCTTGGATCCTGGAGTGGCAAGTTCCTTATTCTTCACTCTCCTTTTCTGCTTCTTCCCTTTTTGAACAGAGTAGGTACCTGTCCCATCAATGGGTTCCTCTCTAGTGGCCAGATCTTCATCGCTGCAACCCAACAAGGTATCAAGAACTGAGGATGATTCATCTTCATCAATTTTAAGATCTTCAACGAGAACTTTGTCCTCTGATGGTCTAAGACTAGAAGCCTCTTCTTGAAAAGGAACCAACACCACCATTGATGCAGATTCCTCATCAAAAAGACCCATACCAACCAAGTACTTAGGGGTTACTAAGGGATCATGGGTCTTTTGGATATTCTCATTTGATTTAGCCTCCTTATTAGAGACTGCAATAGAGGCCAACACATGTGATACCAGTTCAGTAAATTTGCCCTCCTCCAACACAGGAGTCTTGTTAGACTCCATTTTCTCCTTCAAAGCTTCATTGTTACTGTTGTTGTCACCTTTAACCTCCTTCCAAACTTGTCTAGAGGTCTTTATAGGTTTCGACACAGCTGGCGGGGAAACCTTAGGAGTTTTTTTGGGGCAATGTTTTGCCCAGTGACCCATTTTGTGACATACAAAGCAAGCAAATGGAAGTGATTCAAAGGTAACCTCCTGCTTACACTGACCCAGTTTAGATTTAATGTTGATAACCGAAGGAAGATTCTCAAACTGGGCAAGATTGACACAGATCCTAGCAAAGACAAGTCTAGACTTGGCTGTTGTCATGGGATCAACCGAGATAAGTTCTCCCCCAAAAGAAGAGGCTAATCCTTTAAATACCCCCTTATTCCAGTATTCCAGAGGCAACCCAGGAAAACTAACCCAGACTGGAGTTGCCATAAAAAAATTATCAGAGTAGTTCCAGCTAGGAGTCCACTTATGAAAAGCAACAGTAGACCTACCAAACATCTAGGGACCCCCACACAAAACATAATACTGTCTTCCTTGTTAGAGAAGGAAAAAGAAAGAAAGCCTTTAGGAAGGGCCACAATATCCACATGACCTTTCAATGCCCATTTCTTTTTAACAAAAGTTCTAACCGCTTCAATATTAGGTCATGGGCCGAGAAACTTACCAACCAGCAAAAATTCCATGGCCAAAACAGATCGATCCACCATAGTGTCAAGAACAAAAATGGCTACTTCTCCCTCCTAAAGAAAAGCTTTAACCTGTTCTTCAGAGGGTAAAGATTCTACCTCATTTCTCACTCCCACAAGGTCCGGCCACTTTTTTGGACTTTGAGGGTTGACTTTAGCGTCCCCAGCTTCTGAGATACTTTTTGACCCCACTAGTGGGTCCTTTGAAGGACTGTGGGAGAGGATTCGAGCGGGAGAGGAGAGACATCGAGCGGGAAAGGTGGGGATTCAAACTGTGTGAAGGATCATGGCAGAGCGGCTGCTGGTGTTGGTTCTGGCAGTAGTACTGGTCAAGTGCCTTTGGTTCTGGGGATGCCTTCTATCCTAGAACTAGACCGGGTGTCAGTTTCATCTTTGGCGGGATAGGGTAGTCCCTCCCCGGGTAGGGGTATCACAGGTACCCCCTCGAAGGCAGCATCAAAGGGGGCTCTGCCTGTGTTAAATTTGAAGATGTTAACACTTAAGTGAGACATATTTTTCATGACAAATAATATCTACCACTGCCCAAATTTTGCTACCATTTCGTATTCTCATTATATTTTGAATATACATTATCGATTAACATTATACAACTAGTGTATGTAATGAAAAGTGTTTAAATAATCTAATAAGAAGATCTTTATGGTGATTATAGATATATAAAATTGTACCAATTGGTGTGACTAACAATAGTGAAATGATTTTTTGATTTTGGCATCTTTTATTATGGTGTATACGAACATCCCTATTTACTTGAGCTTGGTTTTCAATATTTGGTGCTTTGGTTAGCTGGTTCTTGCATCTCTTTGTGGAATTAGTTGGGAGGTGATAGGAACATGATTGAGATCATTGTCTACCAAAAATAGCAAGATAATCATACAGTCTAGAGTGAAATTTCTACTGGTGGTCTCACTTCTTATATTATAGATGCTTTCATGGAAGGATGGAGTGAGGGTTTTTTAAAGGTGTATGGGTTGGAGCTCGATATCACTGGGGAATTAATTGCTAAAGTCTTTAATACTCTGGTTGAGGGGAGGAAAATTTATAGGGATAGAAAGTTTGTGAATGAAGGGCTAGGGATTTCATTCTTGTCTAGAGAAAGGTAAGAATTTAAAAGAACTACGAATGGGGGTATGAAAGATCCTCTATCAAGGCTCCTTGGGATGGTTGAGGTTATCATGCAGTATGTGACCCTACACAGGAAATTTTGTAGCCTTTTTAGCTATCATATCACCATTCTTAATCATTTCAGGTATGATAAGTGTATTTTTTTTCCCTTCTATTTGCTTTCATCACGGTGTCATAGCCTTAAATCTCATGGCAAAAACCCTTCTTTCCCAATTTTACATGAGGGTCTAATTCTCCTTATCGTAGAGCACACCAAGTCTCTGCCTATACAAAAAAACCTAATCCTAATATTGGAATTGAGAACCAATATAATGTCCACCGCCATTATGAGGATTTTTCAACTGACCCTGAGGATGCTCCCTAAGATGAAAAAGTTGTTGTTTTTTATTTTTTTTATTTGGGCAAGTGTAAGTACTCTAAAATTAATACTTTAGCCCACCATAAAATTATGGTTTAATATGATGATGAATCAAATTATACCCCAAGGGTTTTGAGTCAAATTCTTTGGATCCTAGTGATGGTGACAAGGGTAAGGTAAATAAAAAATTTCTTCCCATATTGCTAGTAAAGGAAAGGGGAAAACCCTCATGGACATCAAATTGTGATCCAAAATATTGATGGAGTGCGTCCTGAATGCAATTTTCTATTGAACAAATGGTAAAAAAAAATAGCTTTTCAACATTGCACTTTAACTTGCTAATTTTCCTTATAGGCTATTGGGGGTATTTACTTTGTCTTTCTCATCTTCATTTTATTGAATTTTCTAACCTTGCAAGTTTCCACCAATTGGGAGAAAAGATTGAAGATGGTTTTTTTATTAAAGTATTAATACAGTTACTAGTCAAAACTAATATGATATTCCTTATAAATTTAAATTATAATCAAAATATGGAGTGCGACTGGGAGCGGGTAGGAGGAGGTCATTTGAAAAAATTGTGCCCCAACAGCTATTGGAAGCAGCCATTGCAGAAGAATGTGCAGAGACCTCTCATCAACCATGAAGGGCTGGATTACAAAAGAAATTAATGGGGAAATTGAGTAGCATGTTTCACTCCATTTTGGGAGTGTGCTCAACCTAGAAATGGTCTGTTACCAAGCCCTTTATGTGGGACAAAGCAATCTTGGCCCAAAGTCCAAATGAGGGGAAACACTGCAACTACGGGGAGAATCAATCAAATCCCGCAAAAAGATAACTAGATGACCTATGATCGAGTCTTTAACTTCAGGAGGATTGAAGGGAAGTTCTAGAGACCCAAAGTATCAGAGAAGACGAAGTTGGACCCAAAAGAGGTATTTCCTAGGGTAGAATTTGCTATAGTTCCTACCATTTCAATTGATAATACCGTCTGGAATGAATCTATTGCTTTCCTCGAAAGTCATGCTTTTTTTCTAAAATGGGTCAGGGAATGGCCCTCGCTTAGCAAGATTAGGGACTGGTGCTATAGATCATAGGGACATGCTTTCACACTAAAAATGATGGAAAATGGTTTCTACTTAGTCACGGCTCCATCCCCATGAGACAAGGAGTGGGTTTTCAAAAATGGCCCATTTATGATCGATGGAAAAGGCCTCTATATCATAGAATGGTCAAAAAACTTTGACCCTGAATAAAAGAAGATTGAGGAGCTACCCATCTAGGTGAAATTGCTAAACCTACCACATGAGTATTGGGGTTTTGAAACCCTCAGCATCATCGAAAACAAGTTAGGTAGCTTCCTAAAAGCAGAAGAATGTCTAGTGGAGAATAACATGTCAACATGCCCTAAGATTTTGATCATATGGTAGGAAGCTCACCCTTTTCCAGACACCCTTTTACTCTCAACCAAAATAGGGGATTTAGGATCCTTTTGAGACCAACAGGGAAATAACAGGCTTGTCCACAAGTGTTAACTATCAAACAAATCAGCAAGTTGCTGAGCAAGAGATGATTGGGATGCAGGCTCACAATAAGGTGGTTTATCTCTCGTAAAGGACTCCCCTAAGGTATCAGAAAACTCCAACCTTGTTTATAGTGTGCCACCACTATTACCACTTAACACTAACATGGGCATGCCTCTTAATTTTAGTGGCTCAATTTATGTAGAGGAGGAGTGCTTTAAGGATATCCAAATCTCCTCGATAAGAAACTTAGAGTCCACCTTTGCAAATGTTAAAGATAGTAATGGTAGAATTGGAGATTCTGAGTCAGATTATATCTCCCAATCAGAGGAAGAGGAGGAGGATGAACTTGGCATCTCTGATTCTTTCGGTCTGACAGAGGTTAGGACAGTTGAGCAGATCCCATATGGTAAGACTAAACCTTTTGTGGGTGAAAAGAAAAAGAGGGGTAGGAAATCAAACAAGGAAAGAATTACCTTGGATGGGAATGCAGATAACCAGTCTAAATTTTTGTTGATAGGGATGGGCTTTGCCCCTCTCCAAGCATTATGAAAACCTTATCATGGAATGTCAGAGGCTGCAATGCCTCTGAAAAAGTTCACATGATCAAAAGGGCTTTTGATCAGGTGATACTAGATATTATATTTTTACAAGAAACTATGCTTAGCGGAGATGAGTTACCAAGTTTTGCTAATAAGTTCAGTAGGTGGAGATTTTGCTTCTCTGAGGCTCAAGGGGCCTCTAGAGGGCTGTGCATTTTGTGGATAGAAACCACACTAGAAGTGAATATCAAAGCAATTAATAGATTTTGCATCTGGGTGGAAATTAAATCAAAATAACTTCACACAAGTTTTCAAGCCATTAATGTGTATGGCCCTAACAACCCAATCCAAAAACAAGGCCTTTGGCGGGAGTTAACAGGTATCCTTAACAATAATCCTGAAGAGATCTTCCAACTAGTGGGATATTTTAATGCTATTTTGAGTCCACTGGAAAAGAAAGGTGGGCGTGGCTGGGAAGGTCAGAGCCAAAAGGAATTTTCACAATTTGTGACTGAGAATGGATTGATAGATCTAGATCTGAGGAATGGTCAATTTACCTAGACAAATAGGAGGAGTGGCTTCTTGAATATAGCAAAAAAATTGGATAGGTTTCTATTAGCTGGTAATTGGGCAGTTACAAACTGGACTAGTGTTGCAGAGATCTTACCCATTACTGGTTCAGATCACTACCCAATTTGTATCAGACTTCAAGAGGACCTAGCGCCTGATAGAGATCCCTTTAAATTTTAAGGTATGTGGCTTAGGCATGCCACTTTTAAAGAATAGGTTACACAATGGTGGAATCAGGCTCTGAAGAGAAAAGGTTTTAAGGTGTTTATATTTGCTAAAAAGTTACAATACCTTAAAGAGCAGTTAAAAGGTTGGAATAGAGAAGTGTTTAAGAATATCTTTAAGGAGAAAGAAACCCTAGAAAGGGATTTAGATAAGTTGAATTCCTATGTCATTGCAAACGGGATGACTGATGCTGACTTTAGTGAAGAGAATAGGCTGAAAAAACTTTATAGTGAGGTCTTATGTTAGGAAGAAACCTTATGGAGATAGAAGTCTAGATAACTATGGCTTAAAGAAGGGGACAAAAACACATCCTTTTTTCACAATTCGGTTAAAGTGAAAAGATCTTAGAACAAAATCTACTCTATTCAGAACAATTATGGAGCGATGTTGGAAAATCAAGATGAAGTAAACCAAGAAGCTATTAGATATTTCCAAAATATTTTTTGGGGTGAGCAGGCAGACCCTAACCATGAATTAGATCTTCAGAATTTTATTTCGGAATGTATTTAAAATTCCTAGAATGAAATGTTGAAACAACCATGTACAATAAAGGAAGTTAAAAAGGCAGTTTTTAGTATAGGAGCACCAAAGGCTCCAGGTCCGGATGGATTTTTAGCCTTATTCTACTAGCACTTTTGGGACTTAGTTGGCACTGAAGTATGGGAGGTAGTGGAAGAGTCAAGGGAGAGAGACTTTCTCTTCCCAGATTTTAACAACAACTTCATCACCCTAATTCCAAAAAAGGAGGACAGACTGTCCTTTGATGACTTTAGACCTATATCCTTATGTAACACTCATTACAAGATCATTTCAAAAGTAATGGCAAATATGCTAAAATCTTTCTTAAAGTCTATTATATCTAAGGAGCAGAGTGGGTTTACCCCTAATAGGTCTATTTATTATTTATGAAGGTATTATCGTGGCCCATGAAGTTTTACACACCCTTCATCAGAACAAGGCAGAAAAGATGATGATTAAACTTGACACAAGGAAAGCGTATGATGCAGTTAATAAGGCCTTCTTAACCAAAGTTATGCATTATTTTGGCTTTTGTAAGGAATGGATCCAATGGGTGGAGTGTTGCATTCAAACGCCTAGGTTCTCAGTCTTAGTTAATGGCAGCCCTCAAGGTTTTATCAAATCAAATAAAGTCATTCGCCAAGGAGACCCGTTCTCCCCTTTTTTGTTTATCATTATGGCGGAGGCTTTGGGAAGGCTCGTCAAACATAAAAGGCTATTAGGGACATGGAAAGGTATTAAGTTGGTTGGCAGGTTGGATCCCATAACTCACCTTCAGTTTGCAGATGATACCAACCTGTTGGGTGAGGCTACTCTTTGGGAAGCAAGAATAATTAAAGAAACCTTGGATGATTACAGTAAAGCCTCTGGAAAATGCATTAATTGGTAGAAATCAGAAGTTTACTTCTTTAATATAGACCAAAGGAAGTAGAGATCCATATGTACAATTATTAAGATTAGAGGTGGACAATTACCAAGCAAATACCTGGGCATCCCTTTATTTAAAGGAGCCTCTAAAGCATGTCTATGGAAATATTTGATTGAAAAGTGTACAAAAAGAATGGAAGGATGGAAAAACATGTGGCTAACCTTTGCAGGTAGAATTCTTTTACTCAAATAAGTTATTAATGCCATACCCATCTTCTCGATGATGTGCCTTAAAATCCCAAAGAAAGTAAATCAGATCATAGCTGAGAGAATGAGAACTTTTTTATGGAATGGGAAAAGTGTGGAAGACAAAAGACCTCTCATTGCTTGGAGTAAAGTCTGCAAAACAAAAGCTGAAGGTGGAGTTGGTTTAAGAGAATGGAATTTGATGAATGAAGCCTTGGGAGCTAAGTTAGTTTGGAGTATATTCCAGAACCTTGAGCTATTGTGGGTCAAATTATTAAAGGCTAAATATCTAGATTTAATGGAAGCGGAGAGGATCCTCACTATCCCTAATCCCCCTAAAGGCTCAGCAGTGTGGAATTTTATGACTAGGTGTAGGCCCATTATCACCCAATATCTAACATGGCAGATTGGTAATGGTGAAAAGGCAAAGTTTTGGGATGACTCATGGAATGACAATTTGGTGTTAATAGATAATCTAGAATATTAGGATCTAAAAGCCCTATTTTCAGCGAGATGGGGGGAGTATGTTTGTGATTATATGGAAAGGAAGCAGGGTTTGTTGGGTGAAGGATGGGCATGGAAGCATTTTGATAATTTGGGGCTTAGCATCCCTCAACAAGCTGCAATGAAAGGAATCCTGGACAATCATAGTATAACTATAACTACTGACAGAGACACTATCATTTGGTGTGCTCCTAATAGTGGCAAATATTTGGTCAAACTGGGTTATCAACTCCTTTAGAGAGAAGAGGAAGTAGAGGAGTGGCCCGCTAGAATATTATGGAGCAAGCAGTGCCTCCCCAAAGTGGGCCTTGCCTGGGTGGCAACTAAAGAAAGAATCTTAATAGGCATGAGAAGACAAAATTTTGGCGTGCAGGGACCGACAAGGTGTTTTTTATTTGAAGAAGCGGATGAAGATGTAAATCACTTATTGGTTTCTTGTAAAATGACTTTAGAGTGTTGGGAGATGCTTAGGAATAAAGTGTGATGGCATGCTCCCTTTCCTAATAAGTTAAAAGAGATCTTTTGTGGCTAGCCAAAACCATAAATGAAGACTACTTTCTCAGTTGCCTAGGTTGCAGTCCCCTCAATTCTCATATAGGAGGTGTGGAAAGAGAGAAATTGTAGGCTCTTCCAGGACACAAAAGAGGATATCACAAGGTTGAAACAAAGAATCAATCATTCAATAGAAGAAATAGTGAATGCTTATGCTACCACAATCCCAATGTCCACCCCATTTTGCAGGGCAAATCAGTTGCTCCAAAAGGCTTGGCCTAGACTGAAATGCAAAAATGGGCAGTTAGGATCAAAAAAATCAAGAAAACAATAGAATAGGAATGAGGTCTCTTGGAAGGCTCTCGAGGAGGGTTGGATCAAAGCCAAATTTGATGGGGCTTCATAGAGAAACCCAGGGCCATTAGGGGCAGGGGTTATTCTCCAAGATAATAATGGGGAAATTTTGGCTTATGGTGCCGTAAGGTTGCATGCAGGAACCAACAATGTGGTAGAGGGAAACATGACTTTACTTGTTGTTAGGATGGGCGCAACTTTGGGAATCCAGAAATTTCACCTAGAAGGGGATTCCTTGGTGTTTATAAATGCTTCAAAGAATGGGAGATCAGATGCATGGCACCTCCAGCCACTAGTAAACTTGGTTATGGCTATAGTCTAAAATTTCTCAGAATTACACATCACCCATACTTATAGAGAAGGCAACATTGAAGCAGATGTGCTTTTGAAATGGGCTTTATCTTTTGAAAAGGTGGGCGAATTACAAATGGAGAATTTGAAACTCAATGGTTAGTTTAACTTAGACAGTTTTTCATTTTTGAGGATGTGGAAGCTTCAGTGGCAAGTCTAGTGGAGCATGATGTGGCACCCAAGCTGAAGTCAGCAGGATGACACTTGATTAAAGAGCATGTGGAGTTATTTGTATAGAAATTGATGATGCCTTTTAGGAGGTGAAGTGATTGATCATTTCAAAATTTGAGCTGCACTTGTGAGAATAGATGTCATGGAGGGAGGATGTGACACTTACACGATTTAAATTGATGAGGCGATGATAGATTTGACATCGTACAGAAGGATGAGGATAGGTTTATTAAATGATACAACTTCCAGCGATAGCCCCCATGTTTAAACTAATAATCTTTCTCTCCTTCTACCATAATTTCTGGTTTTGCAGGTTTTGACACGACAATGAAGATGCACGCCAACTTCACAGTAACTACAAGGCGACAAATGAAATCTTTCCCAGGTGTTGCTAGCAAGGAAAGGATAGCAGGGTTGATCAAAATAAAGACATATGCAATGGTGAAAGCGGTTTTGGGTGTCCTTGGCCCAAAATTTCAATAATTTATCCTCATGCGCAAAGATAATACGACCATCATTTCAATAGTGGTTGCATGGGGCTTGGAACTGGGCGAGTTGATGGACACAATCAAGTGGGTTGCGGAGGCATTGTTTGTAGAAGACCTTTTGGGTGGATTGGAGTCCATCTTAGAGTGGGCAGTGCTTGGAGAGGGCACATACATTTTTTAATGCATAGAAGATGAAACTAAAGTAAATGAGCATGGGTTTATTCCCTTTGTAAGATGGGTAGGCAAAGTGGGCAGCGCAGACTACTATGATCAAAGAAGGGTTGAATGGGAAAAGATCAAAGCAAAGATTCAAAGCTATAATGAACCACAAGCTGCAATGGCCATGGAAATACAAGGAGTAATTCCATGAAGGACCCGCTCAATAATGTCGATGAAGGCTAGGGACTACCGGGCAGATTAATGGGTAAAAAATCCTAGAGGAAGGTGGTTTTTGTCTTCTGCTATAAATTTTGTATGTTAGTTATAGCTACTTCTGTAATTTCAAAAGTATAGTCGTGTAGTTTATCCCTAGTTGCAAGTAACAGGTTTGATAGGCTTATACATAGCTATCTGAAACAAAAGATGATATGAGAAATTTTGTAAGCATCTGAAAAAGTCTTATCGGATTGCAGCATGGGGTTGATGGTTCCTTTTGTTCATAGCCGTAGACTGGTTTTAGTTCTTGCTGAAGTAATCCTTGATATATTTTATGTAATGCTTTATGCTTTTATATTAATACAAAAATACTCTATTACCGACCAAAAAAATCAAAATTATAATCAAAATTCAAAAAATAAAAGTTAAAAAAAAAAATAACAATTAAAAAAAATTGAAAATTAAAAAAACTCAAAATAAAAAAATGGACAAATTAAATTAAACATTATTAAATAATAATAATAAAATTTTGAAGTCTTTGTCAAATTCCAATTCCATTTCGAAATGTAGAAGCAAACATAGAAGATGGAGTGTCCAATTCCAATTCCATTTTGAACTTGGAATCAAACGCGAAAGTTGGAATTTGTCAATTCCAATTCCAGTTTCGAACTTGACAACCAAACGGAGAAGATGGATTGACTTATTCATCTTCCGGGTCAACCAAACAGTCCAAACTATATCCGGAAGATGCATAGCCAGAATTTCAAAACCCAATTTTGGGATAATCACATTTTGAGTCCAATTCCAATTCCCCAAGGCCCCATTTGTTTGGGGAATTGGAATTGGACTCAAAACTTGATTATCACAAAATTGGGTTTTGAAATTCTGGTTTTGCATCTTTGGGTTATAATTTGGACCGTTTGGTTGACCCGGAAGATGGATTAGTCAATCCATCTTCTGCGTTTGGTTACCAATTTCAAAATTGGAATTGGAACTGACAAATCCCAACTTCCGCGTTTGGTTCAACAATTTTGAATTGGAATTGGAATTAGACACTCCATGTTCTATGTTTGGTTCTACATTTCGAATTGGAATTGGAATTCGACAAAGACTTTATAGTTTATTATTATTATTTAATAATGTTTAATTTATGTTGCGATTTATTTTGTCCATTTTTTTATTTTGTATTTTTTTTAATTGCGCTTTTGATCATACATGTGCTTCTATATTCACGGATAAAACTTGGAAAGGATAGCTCACTTGCTTGCAATTTTTTCATGCTTATGCTCATAAAAATATATGTTGATCTCCTTTTTACTAATTATTAGATTATATTTTAAATTTATATGGAATATCATATTCAATCTTTCACAAATGACAAATACATCATATTTTGTTTTTATTTGATATGGTAACACACATGATGATTGTTAAGTTATATGACATCGAGAATATATACCAAATAAAATTAGGAATGCATAATGATATTGTAAGGATGGGTTGGATTTGAGACATACAAGTGTTTGCATAAAAATATAAATAATCATTGCATTGCTCGATATTAAATAAGTCTTGTAGTCCTCATCACAGTATATATATATATATATATATATATATCTGCTGAATGACCCAACAAAGTAGTGCGATTAGAGCACAAACAAAATATCGTAGAAACTTAACATCGGCTTTATAGGTAGCCTCTGCTTTTGCCATAGATGTCTCGAGCGCCTTGCAAGACTTGCACTCATCAACCGCAATAGGTATATGTGTAGATGGTGCAGATGATGTAGACAGAGATGGGGCATCATCGACCCACCGAAAGTAGCGACATCCACTACCATCCTACAATATAAATCTAGGTTTTTGATTACGGTAAAAGCAGGTTTTGAAGGGGACCCCGAAACCCTTTAACAAAACAAAGAGAGGAGAGACTAAAAAAGACCTAAGAGCATCAGATTGACCCAGAGATGGGAACAATCAACAGTGGGTCAAAACCCAGATATAGCAACTTAAACAAACTAAACAAAAGGAACAAAAAGACTGCTGGAAAGAAAATAGAGAAGAGGCC
>MU225629.1:52307-65480 GCA_018584345.1 Thuja plicata | reverse complement strand
CAACACAGTATAAGAATGTCTTTATCCATGTCTGACTACTTGCAGATAAAAGAGAAGTTTATGTGGGAAACCATTGTGAATACCAAGTGGATCAGATTTATGGTATCGACAGGTATCCTAATGAACCATATTTTGTGTTCTTTTCTATCATTTCCATCACTTTTTGAGAAAACCACTTTCACTAGGGGGACATGGGTCATATCCTTGATAATCCAACTATAATAATTCCAGTGTTCAGTGTTCAGGATTATTGTTTATTCTTGATTTGTAAGTCTATTCATCCTGCATGGATGTAGATCTAAATTCCTTCCATAATGATAATCTATTCAAAAAGCATATGCGGATTTTTGAAAAGCATATCTATTGTGAAAAGAGCATATATGAAAGATTTATCTGGAATGTTGTTAACCTTTCATAAATATATATACATTTTTACGCGAGGATGCGAAGCAGGGAAAGAGAAATGATTGAGTAGCCCATCCTTTTCAGTGCAAATAGGTCATTTCAGAGGCTTATGACCAAGCTTGAATGAGCTACATATGTGGATTTCTAAACACTGCGAGCCTATTATTAATGAGAATTATTCTACTGACATGGTTCTACGATCCCATTTGAAGGATGCTACAAAATTAAAAGTTTAATTTGTGCCATGATTTTAGGGCCTTTTTCTTATATTTAATGGTAATATAGAAGTATTTTCACGATAATTACATCACAGATTGATTTTCATTTCCAACCTTTTAGCCTTTTGAATAGTATTTAGTTTTGTCTATTCTTTCTCTATGTTAATCTAAATTCCTACCATAATGATAACATACTTCCTCCCTCCATCAACTCTTTATTTGATAAATCCTCATGTTTTAACAGATTGTCACATACTGGCACATACTCATTGAAAGAAGCCCTCAATATTTTAGGCTTTCGCTGCTACCATTGTAGCGAAATGAGAAAAAAATAATCATGCAGATCATATCAAAGAAAACAACCTTTAAAAAGCCACTGAGATCAGAGTTACCTGATAAATATTTAAGCCACTGACAAACTTACCAAAAACAAACTTACCTTTCCAATGGAGGCGCAGAGAACGGTGAAGTGAAATGGAGGTGCAGAGATCACATTCGCAAACCCTACATTCGCAAAGCAGAGATCGCATTCGCAAACCCTCCAACATATGACAGTCGCAAACCACAGAAGAATTCACAAACCCCAAAACAAAATGGGAAGATGCGGACCCGACGGAAAAATGGGGTTAAAAATAACAAAATGGGAAGACGCCAGAGCTGACAGAAAGATAAAATGGAGTTAAATTAGCTAAAAACCCAAATTTTATTTCGAATTCCACCTATTTGGTGGGACGATGGTGCCACCCATTTTTGGGGCAAAATCGGGTTTCATCTGCCAAAACTGGATATGCATCTTTGACAATCAAACGGTGGATTTGGAGCAAAGCTGGAAGTCCCGCACCCAATTCTGATCTAATTCCGCCAAACAAACGGGGCCCAACCTATCTGGGCCTAATTGACTATATTAAACATTTGATATTGCAGCACCCAAACTCGCCCTTAGAAAATTAAACAAGAATAAAATTAAGATTATTTTTGCGCATGAAGAGGACCCGTCGATAAGGGGCAAAGTCATTGTTTTACATTCGCTGATTCACTTGACAAGGAGAATAGAGCAGTGAGAAGATCGAATCGCAGCTGCAAAATGAGCGGAAAAGGGAAGATGATTGCAGAGAAGGCCGCGAAGACGATCGACTGGGATGGTATGGCGAAGCTTCTCGTGACAGACGCCGCACGCAAGGAGTTCAAAAACCTGCGTAACACTTACGAAGAAGTTAAGCGCACTCTCGACACAAAATTCAATCAGGTTTTGCATGTTACACCTCCTTTTAATGATTTTTGTGTGTGTCCCTGCTTAATTTTGCCCCTTCTGACATTTCAACGAAACCCTAGCTTTTCCCCCCCTTTTTGATTCCTCTATTCAAATGAATGCCAATGGAAACTTACATTAAAAAAAAAGTTTTACAAGGTTTTAGATTTTCTAATATGGTTATTAGATTTTCATTAAGCAGTCTACGGGAGATCTTATTTTTGTAAAATTAGTCCCAGGTGCACTGAGTGAAGATGGATATTAATGCCTATCACTATGGCATGCGAAAGCACACGAAACAGATTCAAGGGTTGCCTTTTTATGGTAATGGCACTTGACATTATTAACAAATAAGGTTACCTATACTTTATAGCGGACCTTTGGCAAGGTTGCGATTTAGTAATTGCGATTAACAATCAAGAATGAATAGGGTCAGCCTAAAGGCTAAAGCCAATTGGGTACATTCATTATCGGCTCAGGCTTAACGGAGCACGTCCAAATGTGGCCTAACTATAAAAGAATGCGACTCAAGCTTGTATGGAATAAAATCACATTCTTAAATTATGTATTTGGCTCAATATTGTATTAAACAGATTGCACTAAGCAGTCGAACAACTTACACCGAACAACTTATTCTGAATTCTATACAGTTTTGAATGTAGGAGCACTTGAAGCAGTCCAACAACTTATTGTTTAACTTATTTTTGAAAAGTATTATTACTTAGGTAAATATTGTTTATTTATTTTTAATATTTAGAATTTAGATAGACTTGGGATGATTGGTACATGCCATTCTCTCGTTTTTTGGGATTCTGCCTTACTTTCTTTGGATTGGGAAACTTAGAGTTTATATATTGTTATTCTATCCATTCATCCAACATACTGATCTAATTGAACAGAAATATTGAAACCTTGTTATTCTTGTATTGTTAGCATTTGAATTAGTGTCATCCTTTTGTCATTATTCCTAGGGTGATTTAATATTGCATAATCCTTTGTAAATGTAACATGATATTAGAGTAAGGCATATCAGTTGGCATTCAATTTTAGGTTTGAGGGTAGGTTTTTTTTGCTAGGTTTGTCTTCTTGGATGCATGATTTTTTTACTGCCCATTGTAGGAAGTCTTCAGGGAAGAAAAAGATTGTTCAATTGCTTTCGAAAAGGTCAAATTGGTTAGGATAGACTTTAGTTTTATTCAAACCACAACTGTGAAATCAAGTAACAAAAAATAATCTAGGGTTTGATTGAAGATTTTGCGGGTCGCATACATTTTGAGGTAGTTTGGAGCAAAATGGACGGTGGCATTACATCTAGAACTATTGAAAACCTAGAGTTCTATTGTCCATTCTCCAAAATCTGAGAAATTGTAGTTGAAGCAATTTTTCTCTTCCCCAAGCATGTAGGTTAAGACCATATGACTTTATTCAGGCAAGTCCAAGTTCAAAAAACTATTTAAAAATTTGCTGGACACTTAATTAAAATTTTTGGGTTTCAAAAGTTAAAATGATTGTTTTAAAGCTTCATGTATGAGGCATTGTAAAAACACACGGAACCCATTTTTTGTAATGTCCCCTGCTAGGTTTAGACTCAGTCATTACCTGTTTCAACCCAAATTTAATATTCTTATGTCCTAGGCTAAATTGACAAAGGTATAATGGTCCAACATCTATATTATTACCTAGTACAAGGTAGAGAAGATTGTACATTTATTAACAAATTAAGTAATTGGATTCCTTAACTATTTATAAGTTTTAATATCAAGACTGATCTTATAATTACTTCAGTTTTGAGAAGGGAGAAGACATTGGAGGCAAACCAAAGCGATTAGAGACCATTCAATAGGCTCCCTTAAAGTTTACAGACCCAAGCCCTTATCCTATCTTGGGACCATGCCCTCAAGGCTTAAAGGGAGGCTGATCCCTACCTTATCTTGGGAACTATCCTATTGGATTTAGACCGCCCCTCTTTGGTTGCTTCAGCCCTCTCCTTCTTATTACTGAAGTAGTAAAAGATCTGAACATGGACACACACACACACATATATATATATATATATATACGGCTCAATTATTACTAATGAGTATATATATTACAGATGCGAATATTAGATCATTCAGAGACATGTGATAGAACATTTAGATATATCCATTATATATAGATGATTCTGGTTTCATCCTTATTAACATATAATATACAATAGAGTATGTATATTCACAGTTGAAATATTATATATATATATATATGATTCCGATTTATTATTATTATCAGATGCCTATTTATATATACATAGACTATCTCTGATTATTGAGATGAACTGATACAACATATGGCCCTGACCCATACATTGGCCCTCAGCCTTCCTTATTAGCTGTGAGTATTTTATATGTATACATAACTCCGATTATATTATTATTATATATAAGACCATATATCGGTCCCTTGCCTGTAATAGAATTCAGATGTAATACTTTGTAAATCAGTATACATGCTTGCCAGCGATATCCCTGAAGAGTATCGAATACAATTAATCTCTTCCTCAAATATTGAAGTGTATTAAAGCTACCTAAGCGTCTTAAGCAGCACGTGAGAGTCTCTAGCAAGGACTTGTGAGTCTTGATCCCAGACTCATGCGAGTCTGAGGAAAGAGACACGTGAGTCTCAGACTAGGACTCGCCCGGACTCAGCCTGCGAGTCCATGGCAAGGGGACTTGGCCTGCCACAGGACTTGCGACTCCTGCCAAGTCTGTGGTGAGTCCCATGAGTTTTCCAACTATGCTAAAATTAGTAACTAACTTCTAAAATTCAGCAACTAAACCATAAAAAAATCCTATAAATATCTCTGTAAAAGAATCTTCAACTGCTGTTAAAATTGTGCTTTAAATCTGAAACAATATTTCCTAAAATTAGCTGTGCCCAAACTGCTAATTTCCGGTTAACTGTGAATTGCCTCAAGGCGACTTTAGCAGCAGTGCAACTTTGTTAGTATCACTTATCCAACATGTCTTGAGCAATATTTGATGGTTTTCATTTGTTGTCAAATTAAATTAAAGGTTTCGAGTAAGTCTAAATTAATGATACAGTTGTTTAATGTTGTTATACATAATGGAAGATTGTTCCTCAAGCATCAAAAAGGGAAGTCTTTGTACATGGTAATGCAAGCGGGCAAATTTTTTTCTAGCTGGGAATTAGCAATAGTCACACAGGTGTTTGTTTTGGAATGGCGAACCTTTAGCAAAGGAAGAGACTGGGTTCCATTTGTATATTTAGAGGATGGATTTTGGAAGAAATTTGTTTGATAAAATAGGAAAACATCTCATGTAGGGTTACAATTAGAAAGTAAATGATGTATGCAGGCGATCGGAAGCTTCAGTGTTTAAAAATATAGTTTTTGGCTCATTTATGCATTTTCTTTTGAATCTAAACCTTCTTCCATTCCCTTTAATTTGCAGGAACCACAACCAATTGACTGGGAATACTACAGAAAGGGGCTAGGTTCACATATAGTTGACATGTACAAACAAGTTTATGACAGTAAGTTGTATTTTTTGAAATAAAAATGAGAACAATCTGATTGCTATATATCAATTTCCACTTGCAGAAATATATTTTGCTGCAGTTTTGTAGGTTGAAATGGCATGCACCAGAACATATTCTGAAAACTATCATACTCATTTTTATCAATTTTTTAAATAGCCGTGTAAAATTTGAAATGAGGTTCATATATGTTTGCCATATGCAATTAGTTTGTATATAATTTTTTTAATCTTTTTCAGACAATTCATTGCATCCTTGGGTTTGGTTCCTTTCACAATGGCATGTATAATTATGGACAATTACTATGCTGTTAATTTTTTGGATTCTCAATTATTTCTGTTTGTTCTCAGATACATGGGAAAGTAAAATAATAGGAGCAAAAGGGTGGGATGTGAGCTTGACAATCAAAATCAATGTAGGCACAACATCATATACATATAAATTAAAAGAAAAGTTGTAGTTCTTAGATGGTGGTTAATGGCATTGAAAGAAGACTATAAAACATGGAAGAAAACTGTTTTTGGTTTATAATATTGTAATTGTTTAGGGCCTTCACTCCTTTTATGAAGGGAAACATTTTTGCAAGTCTTTGTGACCAATATGTTTGTTTCTTCCTAGTTGGGTTTCTTACAAGCTGGTTGTAATTCTAAGAGATATTGGTCGCGGTTGATTAGTGCATTTAACCATTTATATGCAATTTTCTGTTCGTTAGACTGCAGAAGCTTTCTTCTATAAATCTTCAAATTTTTGATTATACACATAGAATATAAAATAATATGTAATCTATTATTATGTCAATGTTAGGTAATTTGTTCTTTCATCTTGAGTCCGATGTTCCTTGTGCGCCCCCTACAATTTGTGGGGTCTCTCTTTAACTGTCCCTGAGATTCCACGTTGGGCATTGGGAAAGTTTTGTGGAGCATCATAAAACACACAATATTCGTTTCTTGAATTGTCTTCCAAGCTCCCCCATCCCCAAAAAATTGTTGAATTTTGGAAAATATAAAATAATGAAAGGCTCAATCTGTGTGCTTAGTTCAATTTTGCGTCCAGTCCTCAAAGCAACATGTTTTTGTCATTACTAATGTGTAGCCAGTGCAGTTACAGATGAGCCTACAATGGCTGTATAAACTTTACAACACTTCTAATTTTGTGAAATCTACCCTTAAAGACTGATAGAATGTGTTTGTCTTCTACTTTTGAAGTGCTTCAGAACATAAATGATTCATACTCTTCCTTGTCTCTTATTATGTCCCTTCTTCAATTAATGCTGTGATTGTGAATTGAAGGCCAATTTCCTATTCTTGACATTCCTCTTGGTCCAGTTTTGTCTATGTGTTCAGGAGTTGCTAATGTTACCTGCAAGTTGTAGGAGTGTTGGAGTTATCTTTCTCAGCATGCCTCTTCCTCAATTTTGCCCTTCCTTTGTTCTTATGGGAGTATCAAACTTGTCCTTCCTGTCACCTCTTCCTGCTAAACCTCTTTCCTTTTCCGTTATCAATGTTTTGTACATCTCCTTATTGGAATGCAATTAATGATTAATTTGATGTTGCAATTACTTGAGAAGTGGATTTTCCTGCCTAAAAGCCATAGTCAAATCTCAATGGTGCATATTTACATGTGGCTACAAGCAAGGGATGACGAAGGCCAATTTGACTCAACTGTTCAAATGGAAACTGAAAAAGAAAGCCGTTTTGATTACACACCATAATCTATCGCTTGCTCACATGGTGCCATTAACGAGGTGGTTGTACCCTTAGCTACCCTTGATTTGTGCAAGATCCAAGTTATCCGTTTTAGTCAAGATTCATTTCTAGTTGTAGATTTGAAAGGGTTTCAAGGATATCAAAAGGTGGTTGCATCCTACGACGATTCATTCAACATTCTACACAGAAAATCCCTAATAGGCAACCTTGTTCTAAGCACTTACATTGAAATGCCCAGATTTGAGGATGAAAACCTTTGGGTTTTGGGTTTGTCTGAGATCAGGGGACAAAAACCCTTTGATCTTGCGAGTCAAAGGATGAAACCCCTTTGACTTGAAAGGATGAATCTCATCAGAGTCCTTGTAGAGCTTTGATGGTGGAGGTTTTTTAGCTTTATCAAGTCTATTCGATTTATAGAGAGTTGTGGGAGTAAGACTTGTATTTTTGGGCATTTATTGTTGTTATAGCAGTGTTGTGTATAAAATCTTAGACTTGTTTATTACAAGAACCCTAGCTACACAAAATTTATTGTTATGGTTTCAAGTGCAGTTGTTTATAAGAGTTGCGTTTGGTGATATGCAACATTTTGTAATAGACCCGTTTAATGAAGAAATGATTGCAATTTAATTTTCATCCTTATGATTTGTTTATTACAAGAACTCTAGCTACACAAAAGTAATTGTTGTGGATTTGAGTACAATTGTTTGTGCAATAGACTCGTTTAATGAACAAATGCTTGCAATTTAGTTTTCATCTTTATGGCCTGATTGTGGTTTGAGTAATTTATGTTATGGCGTGAATCATGCTTGTAAAAATTATTTGAATCTGTTATCTCTTATGCTTGTGAACCCAATCTGCAATGTTGGGGTTCAGTGTTATGCAAATGTAATGAGAAACTTCTGGATCCAACCTGCAATGCTAGGGCTAAACAATGAAGTTTGAAGCATTATACTGAGCCATTATAGTTATTGTGTAAACATTAATGTAATCTAGGGTTTTTGGAGGTTTAGGTTAAACATTTAAGCCCAGAATTTACATAACCAAAAATAGTTGCATAAATATTTTCCTGGGCCATTCCAATGGTATCAAGTCCGGTTTAATTGCTAGCCTACTAATCATGGTACTTGTTACAGCTAAAGTGTCCAATGGAGTGAGTTTGTCAGGAGCCAATAGTGATAAAAATAGTGATGATGATGCTGGTACCCTAACATATGGTAAATACACAATGCATTTGATCAATGCAAGGATACAAATGTTTCAGTGTCGAAGTGAAATTCAAAGGAAACAACATAGAACGGACAAGTTTGAAGAAGTGGCCAAGTTAATGGAGAAATATCAGAATTAATTTGAAGCTGTAGGGGTAGTTTCTACCTTTGAAAAGTATGTTGAAATTTGAAATGATAAGGAAAGGTCCGTTCTACAAGAAGAGAGAAATTTCAATGGTAGAAAATTACGTATAAAATAACCACTCCAATTTTTTTGGACATTTCAACTGAATCAAAAGTACAATGGAATGTTCTTATCACTTTTTGATCACCTAGTTCTCGGGATGGGCAAGGTGAGGGCATACAGTGGATAGGACCACACCAATCGACTTCACTTCTTTAGTGGAGTGTGCTTGATACAAGAAATTGAAAGGAAACACTTCTACCCTTATTTAGTTGAGTGCGCAATTACAACAAGTAAACTAGGCACAATCACTTCTTGCTTATACAGCGGAATGTGCAATTATAACAGACACAATCACCCTGCTGCTACAAATCTCACAAAATTCCCCAAATCTTTGAAAGGATGTAAACATGTTAATCACAGCTCAAAAAATATGGATGATTGTAGAAGTAAGGATTAATTAATATCATTTTTCATTTTATGGCATTACAATGTTCTTGTCTTAGTGAGAAGTATTCTAACAATAAAGAGAAGATGAAGGGTACTAAATGGAAAGGAGATCTATTCTCTCAGTTACAAGCCTGCTCATGTAAGATGTTGGGAACCTTGGTTTGATTTTTTGAAGGTGTTTGTAGGGATCCATGAGAGTAGTTACATATGAGAGGATCACTTGTATAAGACAGGTTGTTTAGGTAGCAAATCACATAGAGATGAAGATACCAATATATTTTTATTTGCAAGGAATATGAGCAATTTATAGATGCCTTGATAGAAACATTGAGTTGTTGGTCATATTATTCAAATGGAGCACCGGCCTTTACACTTAATTTTGAGTAAGGGAACTCAATCTAGTAGCCATGGTACGGGTAAAAATCCTTTGTTTGATGCGGTGTGTAGAGGGTCTCACTTATTGGGAGCACTGTAGCCTGCACATTGTTGTTTAGAGAGATATTTTGAGTAATAAATGAGTATTACAGGGATTTCCTATCTCCCATATAATCCAATCTATATCATTAGTCAAAGTGCAACTTTAGGCACCATGATAGGAATCTTGAGGAGACCAAGCAATTGTTATAACAACAATCTAGGAATGTTAAGCGTAAGTTTGAGCATGCAATGGTCATGGTCCAAGGAAAGGGAGGTATTAATTCTGACCACCTTTCATTTGGAGGAAGTTGTTGACACAACATAGAGGCACGTCAAGAATGACATCGAGTTTCATGAAAGAAGCTGAAATTCAGATTTATTTTCACAAAAATACAAACTATGTTTAAGAGGAAGAAGTGATGCTCACATTTTGCAAACACTTTGCTTAAGAAACATGGTAAAGACTATTGCCTGCATCATTTCTAACTTGGGGTCTGCTCTAAACAACTTTCCCAGCTATTACATTGCATCAATGACAGCCATACAAGTGAATTAGAAGAGGATTCAAACTATTAGATTATGTGCTCTCCCTCTTGCACTAACTCTATTGAGAAGATTCTTGCTTTAGTCCATGCAATAGATAGAAGATTTATTAAGGGAGCTTCACATACAACAACTTTAAACTATAGTACAAAGAAAGTAGTTGTAGGGATTAATAGAACACAATAAGCTTTTCATAAGCTTAAGGAGGTAATCAGTTCATGTTTTGTATTCTTCATTTCAGATTTCTCTCATCCATTCGTGGAAGGATGTGATGTTTTCAGAGACAATATTGTAATTTAGGGCCATTGCAATGCAAAAGTAGTATGATCGGTATTGCTAGCATATATGGTCTCATTATGGAGAAGGTTAGAATATCTTTGATGACTATTTTGAAGATGAAGCAAAGGAACTTGAATTCCTTGCAAGATACCCACATGGTGGGATGCTATAGGTCCTACAAAAATTATAGGTATATAAGAGAAAGTTACATGGAGTAGTTTCAAGAAAGAGGATCTCAAACACTTTAGGGAGTGCATCACCTACTATCAGAATGAAGAAGAGCATGACTTTTTTTGCATGCCCCATTAAGATTGGGAAAGTGTGTTATTAGAAGCCACCATATAACTGCTTCAGGTTGGTGAAAATTATTTTAATGCTATTGAAGACAAGATAAATGAGTGTGCATCTAAGTTGTTGTAATGGGTACTTACGTGGGTATGATACGCGAACGGAGGTTGGGTATGTCTAGACAAAAAACATATAAAATCACAATTTTATACATATTTGCACTATTTTTTTTCTAAATAATGTAATTATAATATTAATAATTTCATATACAATTTAATAAATAAATATTATAATTAGAAATAATAAATATAAATTAAAAATAGTGTAATTATAATATTGTTTATTTCATATACACTTTAAATTAATATTATAATAAGAAAAAATAAATATAAATTAAGACTTTATATTATACAATACTAATATATAACAATTTGAAATAATAATATAAATAATTAATTATTAAAATATACATATAATTTATTGAGAACATATGCAATAATTATATATCATTAATTTATTAAACATTTACTTTTTTTTTCTCGGTATTAAACATTTACATTTTTACATTTATTAATTATAAAATAATAAATATTAAACTATTAATTTATTACAATGTGTATTTAATATTTATTAAATTTTATAAATTAACTTATGTATATTTTTTTTTTGTTGCCACAGGGTTACCCCGCGACGTAGGATGTACCAAGCAGCCAACCTGCTAGATGCATCGGGTGAAATCCGGGCTTTGGAGTCGAACCCGTGACCTATGTGAAGCAAACCCACGGCCCAAGCCAACTTTGCTACTTATGCGGGCTAACTTATGTATATTAATATTATAATTATTAATGAATTCAAAAATATAAAATTGATAACTAATTTTAGATTTATATATTTATCATGTAAAATTAAATACATAAAAATATCACGTGCATAATATATATTATGTATATAATAAGCAAAATTGGCATAAAAAATAAATCATAATTTATATATTAACATTATTTAATTTTAAACATATATATTATTATATTGATAAACTAAAAATATTGACTTTTATATATAATTTAATTATTTATTAAAATTAGATTTACAGTTAAATATTTTTAAATTTTAAAACTCGGTTGCTCTATCCATAATATTTGTACTGAACGGACTAAAGTGTTTGTAGGAATCTGGGTATGGTTGACCATTGGATGATCTCATAGGAATGCTATTGAATGGAAAAACTCATCATGTAAATTATTGTTTCAAGTGCCTTGCCTAAACTCGAGAGGAAAGTCAATAATCCTAGGAAAGACACTTCAGGAAGAGCAAAGTTTTTTGGAACACATTTTATTAAAAAAACAACACCAGGCCCGTGTCTGAATATGAAGCTGTTTCCTCCTTGTGGGATGGTCTGACATCAAAATCTAGGGTTTTTATTCATTCGAAAAATGAAAACAAGAGGAAAATGTGCTCAATTGTCTCAGAATTTGTTTGAAAACGCCACACCGACTGTGGACTTGTTGAGATTCGTCACGATATTAGTCAAAACATTTTTATGTCAAAAAAAAAATCCTGTTCAAGTCCACGAGGATTCCAAGCAGTAACATTCCAAGCAGTAACCGATTCTGTTACGTATCTTACCTGGATTTGACAGGAAAAATGGGTGATTGGGTAACTACATCTTTACCATTATGTTTGAGTTTAATGCACATAATGAGACAATTAATTTTTAGTGAGGTGCTTAGACAATTAATTCAAAATGGCTCTCTTTTCCCACATCCATTTGAACGATTGACTCAATTGACCATCTTCATCCCTTGCTTGTAACCACATGTAAATCTGCCCAATTGAGATTTGACTATAGTTTATGGGTAGAAAAATCCATTTTTGAAGTAGTTGTGGCATCAAACTGGTCATTAATGACATTCCGTTAGGGTGAATTGCAAAACCCTGGGATGACAAGAAGGCCAAGTCCAATGCTCCCACAAGAATAAAGTAAAGGAGTAGTTGGAAGAAGCAGCATGCCAAGTAAGGTAACTCCAACACTGAGCACTTGTTTGAACAACCAGATTTGAGGATGATCACCCTCAGGTTTGCCTGAGATCAGAAGTTGAAAATCCTTTGATTCTCTGAGTTCGAGGATGAAACTCCTTTGACCAGAAAGGCTGAAATTCAATCATGGTCCTTGTAGAGCTTTGATAGTGGCAAATTTTGAGTTGTGTCCAGCCTGTTTGATTAACAGAGGGTCATGGGAGTAAGACTTGCATTTTCAGACTGTTATTGTTGCTACAGCAGTACAGTTACGAAATCTTAAGACCTGTTTATTTCAAGAACTCCAGCTGCAATTTAATTTTCATCCTTATGGCCTGATAATATTTTGGGTAATTTATGTCAAGGGATGAATCGTGCTTGTAATCGGTGTTTAGTAGATTAGAACAAAATATTTAAATCTCTCATCTCTACTAGGCTGTTACATAGTTACAAGCCTCGGACTCAGCAAGGTCGGATTGGCCTCGGACTCGGCCTCGGCCTTGGCGGCCGGACTCGGCAAATCGAAAAATCCAAGAAATTCAAAGATTTTTTAGGATTTAAAGCATTTTTCATGCATCATTTAGTCAATTAACATCAAATACACAATAATTGAGATAAATAGAAGCTACTTTGCACACATATACAAGTTTTCAACTTTACATAGATTGCGAAAGTATAA
>MU225629.1:32282-50470 GCA_018584345.1 Thuja plicata | reverse complement strand
CAATTAAATACACACTAAAAAAGTAGATCAAAATGAAAAGCAAAAAACATTAAAAAATGTTTTTTTTTCACTTTTTTTAGGCTGCTGCCGCGGCAGAGTCCTGGGCTCGGGACTCTCCGAGTCCAGCGAGTCTGGACGGACTCTCCTGGACTCGGCAGAGTCCAAGTCCAGAGTCACCTACGCCCGGCAGGCCTGACTCGGCTCAGGACTCTGCGAGTCCAGCCCTGACTCTGCGAGTCCTGTATCTCTATAAACATTAATGTAGTATATAGTTTTTGGAGGTTTGGTTTAAATATTTAAGGTCAAAATCTAAATTAATAACTGAAAATAGTGATGTAAATAACTGGCTGGGCCATTGCAGCTTCACTAGCATTATAGGTGCGTACAGAATAGACATGACATCTTGTAATTGGATTTTTGCCCATTATATTCATTAATCCTACAAGTATTAGGCTGAGTCTTAGAATTTGATATTGTCAACTTGATTTTACACCAGGGCCTTGGTTGTTTAATGTCACTGAAAGTTTCTGCCTTTAGATAACAGTCTAGCAAAGGTACCCAATGATTGAATTATTTGTTTTACTTTTATCAGTCTTGTGAAAAAGCTTGTTATAAAAAAACTTGATGTAGATGCCATCCAAACTTTTCTGTGCTTATTCAAAGGTTTGTACATAAAATCTGAAGGTATTCTAAGAAATTCAACAATATCATGCATTTCTGTCTAGTTCCAAGAGAGCTAATTCTTGTATTGATGCCTACATATAACCTATAAGAGGTTAATGCAACTGTAACTATGCAAACAATAATAACAATTAGAGTGTCTAATGTATTTTTTTGTCAAAGAAAGCAACATAGAAGGCAGTTTACCAACAGAACCTGTAGAACAGAAGTAAATCTAGAGAAACCCACTCCCACCAAAACATACAAATAACTGTGTTGTTTTTGTGTTTACTATGTAATCACTTGAAAGTTGAAGCTATTGCCACAAAGAAGAGATACTCCTACAGAAGATAAACCGTAGGTTTCAGTAGGGCCATTGCAAAACCCTCAATATTAAGAAAATAACAATTTTAGCAGTACAAAAGAGGATAAAAAATTCTCGAGTAGGTTTGAGTGCCTACTCAGGCAGAGTAACAAGGGAAGTATGGGCACTACACATGACCAGTAACTAGTCTTCCACATTCTATCTATTATACCACTTTCTTTTAAGGCCCAAATTGTTTTATAAGACCTAAGATCCTTTATAACTTCCTCACCGTTCCTTGTAAATTTGTTAAACATTCTTTTTAACTACAACATGTTGAATTCTATGACAAAATTCTATGTACATCTTATATTCTTATGACCTCTTTGCCCTACAACTCATATTTCAGTATAATTTTCTAGCACAAATAAACAAAAAGATCTGTTTTTTACCTTATGTAAAATTAAGGTAATAACAATCATTTCTAGTTTAGACAAATTAGCATTTATGAGTTTTTTTGATCAAAACTGTTGCCATTTTTCTTTTTTCTTTTGACAACTGATTATAACACCTACAGAAAGATTCTTTGTAAGTCTGACATTTTCACAAGCCCCTTATTCTATGACATATTTGGTGGAAGTTGTCATTGATGAAGGAGAATGTTGTTGGCACACCATATTGGTTGCCATTGATGTCAACACACTTCTGTTGGCTTATTTTTGTTATGGCTCTCAGATATTTGGTGATACAGTTGATATTGTCTTGTGTCCGCGTTTCTCCGCACAAATACATATGGTTATGCGATTTTGAAAGTATGTTTCAGTACTTCTGGTATACCTATATTTAAGAGTTCATGAGCTTTGGTGCTTCGGTCGGATTGCATTTTTGGTTTGGTGAGTCGGTTTGCCAGTTGCTTTGTTCCTCCGGAATAGAATAGGTGATTAGTATATCCGCACTTCACTGTATGGATGTCCTTAGTCCTATAATTTTGAGACAAGATTAATGATTGAATGAAAATATGGAAGAAAGCGTGAAATATGTTTTGGATGTAACGTGCAATTAATTATTCTAGCCGATTGCTTAATGCATGAGTTTGGCTGACACGATATATAATTGGATTTAGTATATATATGATTGGTGTATTCCATTTTGGTATATACAAGAACATAATGGACATGTGAACCTGCGGAAGGATATCAATAGTATCGTAGCGAAAATCGCGATCAATCGCGATTAATTGGGAATTGCACTTGGAGCTGATTTTTTGGGCAAAAATCAGGAGTAATCGGACAAAAAACACGGGAATAATCGGACCATAAAACTGGTAAAAATCCCTGCCAAAAAAACACCGAAAGCTAAAACCTAAAACATAGCAAATGGAATGCAGTTTTTTGTTATAAAGGCTAACGCGGCTTGAACACAATCACACAGTCACCACTGAAGATCTGCAAGTCGGCGATTGAAGCTGTGCAAGTTGGCCACGAGTTGGAGTTGTTTGGAGTTGATTGAAGGCAGAGGTGTTCTTTGGAGTTGATCGAAGGCAGAGGAGTTGTTTGGAGTTGATCGAAGGCCATTGAATCTGTGCAAGTCGGCCATTGAATTGTGTTGTCTCTTGTTGCAGAAGAGGATGGAGCCGAGGATGGAGACAGATATTTTACACTTCAACATTAAAAAAATATTTCATAGCCAAGTTTATTAGTAAGTTTATTTATGTATTTTTTAAGTTTATTTATTTGAATTTTGTATATTTTATATTTACTATTTTTTATATACCTTTGCATTTTAGTTTATATTTATAAAAATATATTGTTTGAAAATGTATAAAAATACGTATCATTGTATATTTATATTTATATTTATTATTTACTGTATATTTTGGTATATAATTTGTTTTTCATATGTTTATTTTATTGTATCTATAAAATACTGTATGATAATCTATAAATTCTGTTTATATAGGATTTATAATTTTTCATATAGTAATTTTTTATAAATATATAGTAAATTCTCCATTTGTTCTTTTTGTAAAAATACTGTAAAAATAGATCATTACAGAATTTATAAAAATAGATCATTACAGTTAATTCTAAAAATAGATCAAGATTCTGTCTTTATAGAATTTAATAATTTATCCTTACAGAATTTAGTAATACTAATAAATAATACTGTAAAAATTAATAATACTAAATTCTGTATTAATAATACGGTAAAATTAATAATACTAAATTCTGTAATGATCTATTTTTACAGTATTATTAGTATTATAAACAGAATTTGTGAAAATAGATCATTACAGTATTTTTATAAATATACGGTAAATTCTCCATTTATTTTCATGCAATATTGTGGTATGTTTTGTGCAATGAAATCAGCGATATCTACATTCTATATAAATGATGAAAATCTCTTCTATAATCTACTAGTTGAACTGTACATTGTATTTGCTCTCAATATATTTATGATGTGGAAATGCTCCTTAATTTAAAAAAAAGTAATTTCTGACTTTTTTTATCAAATTTTTACGTTTTTTTGCAAATCCAATTATTTCCCGATTAATTCCCGATTTTTTCAAAAAATCCTACTCTTTTGGTTTGCCACTTTTTCCCAAAGTGATTTATGCTTCTATGATTAATAGTATGCAAATTGGTGGACAGATGAAGTGTAACAAGTCTGTGTTTTGAGCTTCAAAGGAACTGATTTATGCATACATCAGATGCAATTGTAACAGTTCATTTTGATTACCTAATTTGGGCAGTGAGCCTCTCTTTTCTCTTGGGCAGCGAGCCTCTCTTTTTCTGGGGCAGTGAGCCCTCTGGTAGTGAGCATTTGTAATATTCTATAATTAGTTATACAATATTGAGAGTTAACCCTCTCCATGCTTTTTTCCATTTGGGTTTTCCATGATAAAAATCTTGTGTTTTCTTGTGCTCATGTTACTTATGTTTCAGTTGTTTATTTGCTTTCTGATTCAGTGAATGAAAAGAATAATTTATGGTTTGAATTTTAAGTTATAGGGAATACTAATTCCCCCCCCCTTCTTAGTTTTCCGTCTGTTCAACAATATTGAAGTTCACTTTCTAGTACGAAAAAAGGCAAAAAGCTTTACATATTTGATCATTTCTAGTTGGACCATCTTCTATGAACGTTTTTGATTAAAACCGGCAGTTTTCATGCCTGCATTTCTGCAGTGACTTATCTATGTGATCATTGGAGCAGTTTGGTTGGTAGTTTTTTCTATTTGGTTCTTACATCCCGGGCTCTTTATGCAGTTTGAATGGGTCCTGGTCCCAGTCCACGAATGGGTTTACCCTGGTATGCCTGAGATGTACCTGGTGTATCCAGGTTATTTGGACCATGCCCTTGGTGTACCTAGGCATTCCCCCAAAAACACTATTACAAGTTATGGCAGATGGGTCGGTCAGCTTAAAATTGATTCTAAGACAACAGGATGGTTATTATATAAATAATTATCTATGACACATGGGGAAGCATTTCTAGGGTTTTTCTGGCCATCCCTGTACCTGTAACATTTTCAGGATGTATGAGACACCCTTGAAATGTCTGTCTGCCATCTTGGGATGGCCAACTATTCCTGATGGGAAATGCTTTAAAAAAACTTGTGCTTTAGAAAAATAGAAATGATGTAGCTCCACTGAGCCCTTTCTAAACTCTAAACCTAAACTTGCAGCCTTGTCTTTGAAAACAAGAAAAATACAGCTATAACACATTGCATTATGTGTGACTGTCTAGACAATTGTGAGCAGTGAGCAGTGAGCGTTGAGCAGTGATGAAGAAATGAAAGGAAAAAGAGGAGACTGGCATTCCAGCAGTGAAGAGAAGAAGAGCAGCAGCTGTTAGAAAAGTTTTTATTTACTCCCTATTACTGTTTTACAAATTTAAAAGAAAACAATAATGGCATTCTTTTTCAATTTGTTTTTTCAGTTTGCACTATTTCTTTTACTTAAACAATAACGTAAGTGGTAATGAAAATGTTGGAATGGAACAAAGAGGATCTGGGGAAACATTAGGGTGTGGGAGTGGTGTAGGTGACGTGGGACATCCACATAACTAGTTTGAATGCCCTTCCATCCTTTTAAGACCTTATGCAGAGAGCCCATTCAAAGCTTTTAAACATCTTGTGCCTTACAGTTCACGGGGTTAATATTTGTCTAGAGATAACTATAGCAGAGAAGGCCGAGTTACATAGTTTGTTTATGAAAGGATCTGCCATGCCATCCATGGTTGCTAGTTTTGAGGTTTCTACAAAAGGAAAGAGGAATACTAGTGAGAGGCTAGCAATAGTTGTAGGAATGTCAAATGTGCAATCACAGGGAGGGGTAGATGATTTAGTTGCCCAAATGTTTGATTTCCATACCATCCTATTTCATGTGACACATTTCTTTATTTCAAGAACATTTTGAAAAAAGCAATCATCATTGATTGGTCATGTCTTTGTGGAGAACATAGACTACATACAACCCTCCTTGGGAGACAATATACAAAAATGAGTTTGTGATTGGAAGATACAAGGTAAACGTGGCCAAGGATGGGAAGATAGATATTTGACATTGGCCACTCATAAATATCATAGTTGCCTGTGCAATTGATTGGTATTTTCTTTGATCTATTGATTATTCAACAAGTGTAATGATGTAGACTTCCAATTTTTTATTTTGTAGGAGGCCATAGAGGTACTTGAGGCCTCAAATGTTGTTGTTGGTCACCAATTCAATATGTATTTGTAACTCAGTTGGCGTGATGGTGAAGGTTGCTTATAACTTTATAAATACATTTTTGGAACCCCATGTTATGTTTGTGTTGAACAATGCCTTGAAAGGCGTAGGAAATATAAATTGAGTGAAGAGAGTCGTGGAAAAATTGATTGATATATAGATGCTAAGTCGCAACCAGCACTCCACACTTGATTTCTTCAAGACATTTTTGAGTAAGGAATTTATACAAATATTTGGATATTAAACATGCTAGTTAATCTTATTAGAGAGGATGTTTGAGGTGCATGAATCACTACAATTAGCGATGGTTAATATAGAGTAGGGTAGATGGGCAAATGTGAATGAATGAATGAAAGAATTTAGTAACGTCCGGGAGGCTGAAGCAGACTACGTGAACATGGGTGGAGGAAAAAGTGTGAAGTAGAAGGTCCTTGATGATTGGCAGTCCATACCGAGGTATTAGATTTTATTATTACTATTTGTAACTTGTAAATCGTTTCCATTTTTTTATACCAGCTTTCACTTTGTCATTTGAGTGCTATTCCTTTTTCAAATGTTTGTTTGTAGATACATTCATGTCATCATCTCACCTTTTGTGTGTGTCACTAGATATGTTGATTCAAACTCTCATAGTTTTTGAGAGGTATACTCAGACATTTGACAACCTGCTTGGATGAGGCAGTTCTTCATATTGACAGTCACTCAGATTTGACTCTGCTTTTGATTTGGTTGAAGATGAGGCAAATGAATAGGAATAATAGATGTAGCTCTCTACATTTTGTCATTATGTAGTTGTAACCTTGTGAATTTTCAATTCAGCTCTATTGTTTAACGACATGGTTATATAATGAACATGGTGAATGCTTTAGAATAGGTATTTTTAAAATTTCTTATTTTTTCAATGCTCGCCATCCCTTGAAAATAGCCTCTTGTCCATTGCTGCCCCTAAAACTCATCTCTCTCTTGGAAATACTGTGGAACATAGGTAATCATATATAATATACTGTAAATCTCAATGACCAAATACGTATAATGTGAGCCGAAGTTGGCTGGTATATATCCCAGTACAAACTGTGGGTTGAGGTCATAGCACAAGAAAACGAATAAGGCTTAGGCAAATTATGTGCTAAATATGCAAAGAAAATAGATTTTGGGATCTTTATGTTCTTGTTTTATATTTTATCATCTTCCACATTTTAATATGTTCTTGAATTTGTTTTGATTGACGTAACATTTTATTTTATGCGTTTCTTGTTTCTTGTCAGGTATTGAAATCCCCAAATATGTGGATAAAGTAACTCCCCAATACAAGCCAAAATTCGATGCCTTGGTGAGAACGAATATGGAACTAATAGATTTTACTGTTACAATCTTCTTACAATGTCTTAAAAGAAAAAGATTTTAGATAGTTATTGAATTTTGTCTGTGCATAGTTTCAATAGTGCAGGACTGCAGCAGATGGATGGTTTCTTTCTTAATTAACAATTGACTGGTCCAGACGAGCAAATTTTTTAATTTCTGTGTTTTCTCTCTAGTTTAAAACAGAGAATTAGTTAGTTGGCTGCGTAGTGTCCTTTGAAACGCATTGTTTTAACTTGCTTTATATTATTATTTCAGCTGTTCTAGAAGGTGGGTCTATTTGTGTGGACTCTAAATCACATAGTTTATGTTTGATGCTTATGTGGGGTGTTTGTTTGAGTATGTAACACATTTCAATATAAATCTTTGCTTTGTTCACCCAGACACATCAGTTGATAGCTTAAGTTTTCTTTTGGGCAATAGCATTGAGATATGTTAATGATTTTTTATTGCCAATGGACTGGTCCAGGATTACAAATTTTTGAATTTCAGGGTTTTCACTATAGTTATCTGCTTGTTTCTTAAAATGCATGCTATTTAATTTCTGTTTGAACTGGTTTTATATTATTATTTCAGTTGTTCTAGAAGGTGGCGTTATTAGTCCAGAGTGTAGATAGCATAATTTTTGTTTGAAGTAATTGTGGGCGTTCCTTTATGTTTGTATCACATGTGAATATAAATTCTTCCTGGATCACCCAGACATATCAAACTGATTTTCTTAGCCATATTTTATGTCTTTTGGGTAATAATGTTTAGATATTGAAGGCCTGAAACAATAGGACAGTTTCTTCATTACCAATGGAATTGTCTAGAAGAGCAAATTTTGAATCTTGGTGTTTTTTCTCTAATATAAAAGAAAATGGATTGGTTAGTTGACCCCACATTGGCTCTTAAAAGAGATGTTTTATAATCTCTGTTTGAACTTGCTTTATAATACCATTTCAGCTGTTTTAGGTGGTGGGGATATTTGTCTAGACTTCAAATCATACAACTATGTTTTGATGTTTTTGTGGTGTGTGTTCCTTTGCGCTTGTATCACATCTGAATATAATTTCTCCCTGCTTCGCCCAGACATACCTGACTGATTATCTTAACCATATTTTTAGTTTTCTTGCGGGCAATAATTTTCATGTGTATATGGACTGAAACAATTAGACGTCTTTCTTTATTACCGATGGACTGGTCCAGGAGCAAATTTTTGAACGTCAGTGTTTTCTCTCTAATTTAAGACAGTGGATCTGTTATTTGAACGTTTATTTCACTGATATAAGCTTACTGTGAAAAGAAAGATTTTCACCCACTTGATATTTGATTTCAAATTTGTCAGAGGCCACTGATTAACTTCCAGTGTTAATGCTAATCCTGAACTGGTATTTGCTTTGCAATTTTATCTATTACATTGTAAATGTCTTTTGCAATTATGGCACTCTCTTTAGTTCTGCAATATGTATTTAGTGTAGCATCCTTTTCGCGCCATTGGAAAAGCATCCATAATTGTCAACTAATTTTCTCTTTTAAAATGTGACATAAAATATTGTTAATGCCTTTCTAAAGGAAAGCACCTTTATCATCATTGATTTACAACATCAAGAGTTTCAATATTGTCATTCCTTTGATTTTTAGTTTCTTCTTTAGTTATACTTAAGGGGTGGGAAATAGGAAAATCACCAAATAATTATCATTAATTAATTATTAGCTCCCCTATTTACTTCATTACATTTAAGCTAAACTTAGGGAATGCTTTTTTATTCTTAGGTCACACTTTTTCCTCTCCTAGCTAAGGATGAGGACACTTGTTATGATATAATTTAATCCTCACCTAGGTTGCTTTTTTCCCTTTTCACAAGGATTCATCCTTGTACATTGTAATCAATTATTTGGGAGATTTTTGCATCAAAACAATTCTCGGGTTGCATAGCAAAATCCATCACTTGTTCTCTCTAATGTGTCATGCCCCCCGTTTAAAACTATAATTATGATGTCCCCCTTCTGAAAGAAAGATTTAATAATAAACAATAAAGATAAATAAATAAATGATATAAAATAATTATAATAATATTTTAATGAATACTATTATTGAATATATATATGAACTTAAAATATATAATAATAATATATTACCATATTATTTATTAATATAATGATAATTAACAATATACAATAAATAAATAATCTTAAATTATAATACAATTATAAGAACACTTGTAATGAGTAAATGAGCAATATGAATAAATACGTCAACGAAATAATACAAAGTTTGAATACCATATATATAATATATGAATACCAAATATTAATGAGGAACGCTAAGATACAAATTACCAGCGTATAGAGTATGCACGGGAACCCCTCCATTGGTGATAGTTAATATCGACACCGATTGAGGAGGTATATTTTAGACTATTAATTATTTATCTTAGGGACTACTGGAAGCCATATCGTCGTCAGTAGTTTATGTTTCATCAGGAGCCTTCTTCAACTATATCGGCTAAATCGGCAACTGCAAATCTGAACAATGCTATCGTCAATATTGATTAATTAATCAATTCACACCAAGTGGAATATAGAAAATATCAATGAGAAATATTAAGCAAAGTCATCTGTCAACTATATAAACTAATATGGAGAGATATGAATCAAAGGCATCAACAAAACCTGTTAAGCCTGCAGTTATCAATTATCCCGAAGTAAGGCCATTAGAAAATAATTATGAAAGGACATGAGTCATATCCTTATACGGGACTTGTTGTTTCAAATACAAGGTATAAGATAGCTTTCCCAATCACTCATTTGGGGGTAAGAGACTTTTTGTTCATCACCATTTCCCAGCATCAACACATTCTTTTACTTCAGTAGAGCTACAGAACACAGCATAAATAATAAGCATCATATCACAGTCAGCGATAAAGAACTTCAGACTGGCTACCCTGTAAAGTCAACACCTGAATCAGACAATTAACCATCGCATGCACAAGTAAAAGTAGGTCAGAACAACGATATTCATATTACACATTGCTACGATAATTGTATCTCCCTGGATTCATATAAGTCCATAAATATATCAGAACTGGTCAGATATTATGATGTTGCTATCAGGATTCAACTGTGTAGTGTTTTGAGTCAAACTCATTGACCCATGTTTCATGAGTCAATAAGCATATGTTTATATTTATATTTATATTTCGGATCAATATTAAAACTCTCAGTACAAAGGATACAATATATACATTAAATCAATGCTTGGTTATGTCAGTAAATCTGAGTAGATTTTCAATCATATTAAGATTGACATAAGTCATACAAACTCATATATTTAATCAGACCAACCTTTGTTACAAAAGCAACTGGGAAATTAAGTCAATCTTGCTGGCTGAAGACAAATTCCATCATATATCATCATCAACTAAGAATCAGAATTGTTGTTGGTCAACATATCCCTTACAATTAGTCTTCAACAATATCAAGACACTCATTTGTGATAAATTGAAGAGCGGTGTACGAGTTATAGGAAGAAAGAAGTCAGTTTGAGTTATAAGGATTCAGTTTGAAACCCTAAGAGACCTAACAAAGGGACATTACATAATGTGATAGGTGTTTTGGTTGTAGGTGATTAGTAGGAGTTGCGGGGTTCAACAATTAACTGCAATAGGTTTAAGCAAAATTAGACAGGGAGACTTTGTTACATGACAACCGAATGCGTTTGTGGATCTATGGGGCTCCATCACTGATGAGTACACTAGCCATTTGTATCTTCTTACAAGTTTGTAGTAACTTTCCTTTTGAGAGGAAATGGTCCATATAAACTTAATCCACTTTGTTGAGAGAAATACTGTCATGGCCCCTGATTTGACATTATGGAATAGGATTTGATTAAAATATAAACTAAGACATGAAGTATCAATAACAGAATAAAGACTGATCACTGTTGTCTGATTTCAGATTAAGAATCATATTGCATGACAGCTGGAATAAGGAATGGTGCGACCCGTAGCATCTCAATAGCTACATAAAGGATGAAACTATGTGTCGACAAAAGTAAGGGAGCGGTCGAGTGATATGGAAGAAGATATCAGAAGGAAAGTCAATAAAGCTTTTGCCACAATCAGTAGGTCACTAATAAATGATTGATAAGCTGGAGGCGTCAATGATTTTATTATTCACTAAAGAAGAGATTAGAGAGGACAAATAATTATTAGCATTATCAAAAGAATCTTAAGTCAAAAAGGTGTGAGTATAATGAAGACACAACTCTTCATTGATCAAAGAGTCAACTCTTGATGGAAGGAAGTTATATATGGGAGATATGAATGAATGGATCAGTTATCGAAGAGAAGACAATATACAAAGCATATTGAATACTCTGCAGAAGGAAGCAATCCAAAGGAAGATAGATCCCTGATTAATCACTGGCAACCAGCGTATACAGATAGTTAGTATGCTAAGATTTATATCTGGATCAATTCTGATCTACAGAACATTATACTTGAATGTTAATTAAGGATAAAGGGGCCTATATATGATCTAAAATATACTCTGTATTAGTATCAGTTATGATAGTTAAATCAGAAATATATATGTAGATACATATCATTATGCTGTATTTTATTTATACATGCACATCATACTTATTTATAATCCATTTGTAGTTAGTACACTCCTAGCCCATTTCTTAATCACTCACTTATTCCTGTTAAGAGGATTTCTTTACAAGGTAGGGGACTCCCAAGATGGGGTAAGGACATGTATCACTGAAACCTTGAGGGAGAAGTCCTGAGATGGGTATGAATATGTGTTCTGGAAACCTTGAGGGAGCCTACTTGTAGATTGGTTTCCAAGCGCCTGAAGGACAAGTAATTTCCCATCCTTCATAGGGTTGATGATTAGGAGATAAGTAGGGAATATGGGCCTTGCGTATGCTAACTGTCAAATGTATAATGATCCTTAAATACTTCTTAATTAATCTGATTTAACAACATAGTGCTGTATGTTAATCATTGGAAATTGACAGCTTCCTAGCAGGGGGCATTACAATTGGTATCAGAGCTTTAATCCTTCCATCTTGTAAATAATTGTTAATGCAAAATAGCCAAAGGGCACTAAGGGTCTTAGAAAGGGAGGAGAAAACTAGCAGCAAATCCTAATTCCACTCAAAACAATAACATGAGTGAATCAAGGGAAAATGATTTTAGAACATTCATTGAGATGACAACCAAAGCATTAATGGTCAAAAATGAAAGAACAACCCAAGTACTTCTATACGCCTTACAAAACACGGGTAGTTCAATTAATAATTCTAATCTAAATTCCCCAAATGGGAGAGGACATAAGTTCAAATCATTTAGAAAATAATCATGGATCCTCTACACCTAGGATACCAAAACCCCCTTTCTACCCAAAGATGATATAGTAAGGGAGGAAGAAGAAATAAATCAACCCACCAGTAGCATCGAGGAAATGGCCACAACCTACACAAATTTAGACCTTTTAGGGAATTTTTTGAAGCAAGGGAACATGAAGCAACCAAATTAGAAAGGATACATTCAATTAAGGACTTGAAACAAAATAACTCTTCCAAACTTCAATTGGTTTGATAAAATAAAAGCCCATGCATGGTTACAAAAGTTGATTACTTAGTTTACCCTCAACCCAATGACAAAAGAGGATGTAGTGCAATTCGATATCCTACATTTAGAAGGATTGGCCCATGAATGGTGGTACCATGGAATCCACATGCAAGGGCACAAAAATGAGGAGATGAATTCTGACAAAAACTGATCAAGAGGTTTGATTGGAAACACCCCAAAAAGATTTTAAAGAATTAACTCATATAAAATAGCAAGGGACATTGGATGATTACATAATTGAATTCCAAAGGATTGCAGTTAGAGTTTTAGGAGTTGATGAAGATATGCTGACCTACCTATTTGTTGAAGGATTGTAAGATTCACTTTGGGGATTGAGGTAGCCCTTAAACCAACAGCCTGAGATAATGCCATTGAATAACTTTGAGACTAGAAACACCATCTACAAATATCAAAATTACAAGCGAGCATACAAGACCTCTCCACAAGAATGATGGGTACCATATGATCTTCATGTCCAAAAATGAACTTAGGAAAAAGGCTTTATGCATCAATTGCCAAAAACCTTGGGGACGGGGGCATGGATGTGAAAAGAGAGGTTGAGCCCAAAAGATAGAGGCAATCACTGATGAAGAGATCGATGAGAACGACAACAAGAAAGCAAGGTATGGAGATGAAGAATATGGAATGATAACTACCGCCGCTGAAGCTTCCAAGCACTATGTAATTCAGGATTAGAAGCACCATCAAAGTACATAAGTTTATCACTCCAGTAGATATTTGGGCATCTCACAATTTTATTGACGAAAGATTAGTTGCAAAGATGAAACTAAAAACCAAGAACTTTCAGGGATTTACTGCAACCACGACAATAGGAGCTCTGGTTAGATGTTCTAAAATAGTTCCCCAACAAGAGATCATATTAGGGGAACACTCCATTAAAGAGGACTTGCATGTAGTAACATGGGACACCGACATAATGTTAGGTGCTCCTTGGATATACTTCCTGGGATACTTCAAGTTTGATCTCGCTAACTTGAAAATTCACTTCTTGCACGAGGGACAAGAAATGACTTTGGAAGGGTTATCAGACAGTTCCCCAAAGGTAGTTTCTTGCAAAAAAATAGAAAGAATCTTTAGGCATGGGCGAGGGCAGTGGGCTGCCCAATGTATGATTTTGGACAAATCTACCCTACAAGGGTTAGCTATACACATTGATATACAAGCCATTCTTAGAAAACATAAAAAGGCATTTGAAAATATTCCAACAGGTTTACCTCTCAAGAGGGGATTTGACCACACAGAATTGGAAAAGCGTGCAAAGCCAAAAATTACTACCCCTTATAGACATCTCAAAAAATATACAGAAGAGATCGAGAAAATCATTAAAGAACTTCTGGAGATGGACCATTTCCAACCAAGTTCAAGCCCTTTTGCATCATTAATAGTGCTTGTTAAAAAGAAAGACGGTACAATGAGAATCTGTATGGATTGCCGAGCCTTGAACAAGAAAATTATAAAGAACCACTACCATATCCCTAGAGTGGATGAATAAATTGATGAGCTTCATAGGGCCAAATATTTCTTGAAGATTGATTTGCGATCGAGATTCTACAAATAAGAATGAGAGAATAAGACATTCCAAAAACAACTTTCAAATGCCATTATAGACGTTTCAAATTCTTGGTTCTTCCCTTTGGATTACTAAATGATCCAGCTACATTTCAATCATGCATGAACAATACTTTCAAGAAGTAGTTGAGGAAATTTTGGTTAATATTCTTTGATGACATTAATCTACAAAAAAACATGGGATGAGCACCTTAGACATATTGAATGAAGTCTTGGGAATTCTTGAGCAAGAATTATTATATGCTAAAGCTTCAAAATGTGAATTCACTTTAGAGGAGATTCTCTATCTTGGTCATAAAATCAGCGCATAGGGAGTAAGTGTGGACGAAGAGAAAATTGAAGCTTTTAAAGAATGTTGTAGACCAAGAACCCTAACTCATTTAAGGGGATTTTTTGGCATATGTAGCTATTACAAAATATTTGTAAAAGGATCTTCAAAAATTGTGACCCCCTCACTGATCTAAAAAAATGGAGTGTTTGCTTGGAATGAAGTAGCCCAACAAACCTTTGAGAACCTAAAACAAATGAGTTCTTGTCTAGTTCTTGCCATCTCAAATTTTACACTACCATTTGTGTTGGAATGTGATGCATCTGGCAAAATAAACATCTAATTGCTTTCAAGATTTGCGAACGCACTACAACTGAAATACTATTTATATTAAAGAAATGTTGGCTATTGTGCATGAATTGACCAAATTTAGGCAATACTTGGTTTGGGGGGAATTTGTGGTTAAAACAGATCACGAGAACTTGCAAATCTTTCTAAGTTAAAGGGATCTAAATGACCATCAACAAAAGTGGGTTAGCAAACTACAAGCTTATAACTTTGATGTAGAATATGTGAAGGGGAAGAACAATATTGTTGCAAATGCATTGTCTGACAAACCCTATTTGTGCACCATAACGGGTATTACAAGGATTGGAAGATGCCAAAGACCCACATGCAAGGGACAACATACAACTGGAGAAACATAAGGTAGTAGAAAAAATTATTCTTTACAAATACATGATATATCTTTCACAAGAATCATTAAGGAATACCATGATAATACCCTAGCATGACACTAAGGATATTTCAAAACTCATAAACAAGTGATGGATACATATTCTTGGAAAGGACTTAAGAAAGGTGTACTTAAACATGTCCAAGAGTGTATGATTCTAGCTCCAACAACATAAAATTATTTCAGTCCATAAACTTGTCAAAACACCATGAAAATGATGCCAAATTGATGACATAGATGTGCCATGATTAGATTTGCAATTATCTTCAACTTCTATCAACACTCAAAACCCTATCTGCCAACGAAATGTGGAAATCTGCAATAAATAAACCCTCTCCTAGGCTTCTGCAACTCAAAATCTGCAATAATGTTCTCAATAAGAAATCCTAGATGGTTTCCTCTCTGAAGGTGGAGTTGGGTTTTTGCCCAACCCATAAATTTTTGAAGTTTTCCATCCTCAGAAATGGCTGTCCTTGTCAAGACAAGCTGAAAATGGAGAAATTTCAAGTATCACAAATCAACCCCCCCAAAATGAGAGCACCAACCCTCCTTTTATAGCTTTTAGCCACTTTTTCGAAAAAAGCACCTTTTCTTTGCTTTTCCCTATTTTTTTGGAAATGTTTTTCCCCTATTTTTGGACTTTTTTTTTGCTATTTTTTGCAAATGTTTTTCCTGCAATTTTTTCGCTAATGTTTTTCCAATATTAATTTACGAATGTTTTCTACTATTTTTCCAAGAATGCTTTTTTGCTATGTTTTTGCGAATGCTTTCATTTAATACTTTCTTCCATGTCACTTTTAAAGAAAAGACCACTTCGAACTTAACACTTTATTTTAAATATTTGGCCTTTTGATAGTCCCTTATAAAATAAATTACAATAATGATTAAGTTAAATATTCAATTTAACTTTATAAAACAATAAATTATTGTTATTTAATTTAAGAGCTCCGAACTGTATTAAACCTTAGGATGAACATCAAAGCCAACTCCACCGACATTACTAAAAATGTCAATTGACTCTGTTGGTGCTCATCACTGACTTACTAAAATAGTAAGTAAAGGAGAAAGTCCCCAAAAAAGATCTAGAAAAAGGCATTGGGCGCTCTCTATACCTTTCTGAAAAAGAAACTACTTCTGTCAACACCTCCAGGATTCCCTAACCCCACTCATTAGCCTATGAGAATCACATGAATAGGCTAATGGCCTCTCCATGCCAAATTGACTTACATTACAATCCTCCCTTCCTAGAGATTGCTTTTCCTCAAACAACCTTGAACCTGCATGCCAATACTAAGATCCCATGTCAACCTCAAAAATGTTGCTCCACCAATCTGCTGCGCCACTCTGATACAAACAACACTATGCCTTGAGTTGTGAAGCAACTCATCATGATCTGTAAGGAACAATGCATTGATCATGTCAATACCCGGATCCCAAACCAATCCATCCATTTGGCCATGGGAATAGGAATAGATATCTATCATTATACAGTCATCATATATCATCCATCTGTATAAGCATACCTCCCAAAAGATGCCTAAGGCAACTCCAATATGCACATAGATCAACTCATTAGGCCACCAAATGCTGCTGTTGTAACTCAAGACAGCAATAAGAGTGATGTTGAGGATGTCACTAATACCTATGTACAGGATAGATATCCATCTCACATGCAATATCCAACAAGTAAACATGTCTCCACACACTCCCATGCAACTCACTAACTGTTGTAGGGAATGCCAAATCTGAAAATGCAATGGAAACCCAAGTAGGACATACACTAACCATTGAAAAATCTATGAAGATTAAATCACCAACAAATAAATAAATAGCTGCCCTATCATATGAAATCGGTAACAAGTCTAAAGATCAATTGTAGATGCATTCATCACCCGTCAAAGACAACTCTTGAGGGTCTGGTTCACTGAAGTGTCATCAATTAAATCAACATCTCCACCAATGAATGATCAACGTCAAGTGAAATTTCAGAACTAGCAAACTTTTGCTTATCATCATCCATGAAGTGGTGAGTGTCATGGATTTGTTGAAGACGAAGCTTGATTTGTTGAGCCATCAACTTAGCTTGCCTTGCTCTTTCTAGCCATCCTTCATTCAACTTTTGGCACTAATCTATATCAGCTGTTCCAAAATTCAAAATACCAGTCCTATGATAAGATGCATTATCAAAATTATCATGTTCCTTGCTTGCACCTTGTGTATCATCCATGGTAAAATATTTATCACTAATTTCTTAATGACTATAGGCTGCAATATCTTGAGAAAGAAGAGATATATCACTGCTGTTTATGATCAGAAGATTGGGACTGATTTCATCCTTTTTGTTCTTGCCTTTGAAATCTCTCATGGTATGATGAACAAAATCAAAACCTTTGAGGCTAAGATCCAAAGTATACACCTCATGTTTATCACCCACAACTTGAATGCCAACATGGAAAGACTTATTAGTACCATCATTCTCACGTGAAAGAGTTGTTACTTTGTGATGATGTAAAGAAATATGACTGCCATTGTAAAAATCAGAACTGTTGTCATGCATTTGTATCGTGTCTTCAACTTTTACAAGCACCTCTTCATTGAAAACTTTATAGCCAACTCTTGCACTTTAAGTTCCAGAACCTGTAGACCCCTCTTCATTAATTATTCCATGTGTAAAGGTTGCAAATGCATGAGAATGAGAAAGTAAACTACTGCTGTCCCAAATCAGGATTTCGGGTTCCTCCTCTACTTTATTTGGACTCGTCAAACATTACGGAATCTTGACTTGTAGAGTCTCAAATAAATCTTCTTCAAATGATGCCACAAGGCTGCAAGGTATGATTCCAACATGTAAATGTTGGAATCATGGTGCCCCATTTCCTTCCTAAGGAACTCATCAATCCCTTCTACTATTGTT
>MU225629.1:0-14649 GCA_018584345.1 Thuja plicata | reverse complement strand
AGTTGTGAGAGTAGATCATGTTAATGTTTGATAGCTAGATCAGATTCTAGCCTCACATTATTTTAATTAGGAGAATTAAAATAATAGATTTATTTTATTAAGGATAATTAAATAATATATGTAATTGGAGAATTAAATAATATGGATAGATTAATTATTTATTTAATTAGGAGAATTAAATAAATAATTTATTGTGAGATTCATTATTTAATTGGAGAATTAAATAATTCATTATTTTGGCATTAAAATAAACTTAACATTTTAATTTATATATTTAATTTGAATTAAAATAAAATTGATTAAGGACTGGGCCCTTCCTTCTCCTAAAATATCTATAGATATTTTCCTTCTTTGGCGCCAAAAGAATTAAATCCAAGGTCGGCCTTGGAAGCCGACCCTACATTATATTTTCCATTCCTCATATATATGACGATTTTCGGGTGTAAGAAAACATATGATGATAAGGATACTTGCGATTTTTTCTTTGCTATAAAAACGAAGATCTCTCTGCTCTATTGCGACACAATTGCTTCATGCTAATTTCCTCCAACTGCCAATCAAACTCTTTCAATTAGTGAAGACTGTGAATTCATGGTGAGACTATAACAAGCAAAAGATGACTGCTTCATCCGCGAATTTACACTAACATAATCAATGCTAGATCTAGAGCCTCCTACTCCAACATCAACACACTTCAACAACAAAGATTGTAATCCATGGTTGTATCCCAAACAACAAACACAAATCAACGATTTTGAGAAGAAAATCTGATTCAAACATATTCATAGTGCGATCTGCTCCAATATACACTGCGATATGATCTAGACTACATAGACTCAAAAATTACATGAAGACCTGATCTAGGCTACTGATTTACATCTACTATAAATTCATGTTATCTAGCAAGTGAGTGAATCTCTTAACAGTACAACAACATATAAATCTGAGCATCCATTCACCAGGCAGAGATTCGATTAAGGAATCAAATCTAGGCTATCACTTGATTCAATCTTCTACATCTGATTTGTTTCGTAGATCGGGGATCCTCAACAAATCCTCAACAATATTATTGTAAGTCAATTAGAGAAAAATAATAATAATTGGATCTGAATGCTGGGTTTTTCTTCCTAGAGGTTTTCCCAGGGTAAATTGTGTTGTGTTTCCTATTTTGATTTGTTTAATTTTTTTTGTTCTGATTTAGGTTAGATCTGATTACTTAAAAAATTAACATGTTATCAGAGCCAAGTTCTCACTAACTAAAATCAGATCTAACCCATTATACTTTAGGTTTGTTTGTTTGTTTTTTTTTTTTTTTCCTTTGTTGCTGTTTTCAAAATGGTGACATGACTCAAGGTAGAGGATAGATTGGAAGGGGCTATAAATTTCACATCATGGAAAGTTTGAGTGCTCCTTGCTCTAGAGGAAAATGATCTACTTCAATTTGTGCAAGGACCAACACCCAATGAACCTTCAGACCCGGATGAACTTTGTCAATTCAAGAAGAATGCGTTAAAAGCCAATAAGATCTTAATAGATTCAGTCAGAGATCATATTGTTCCTGTCATTTCCAAGATGTCTATAGTTTGAGATATGTTCAAACAATTGGAAGGTATGTATGAAATAAATAACATGAGTAGGGCACTTACTTTGAGAAGATATTTGCTTCAAATCAAAATTGAAAAGGATGAGTCAGTCATGGAATCGTTCACGAGGATTTCAAATTTAAAAGATAAAATAAGTTCTATTGATGGTGAAGCTGTAGACAAGGATCTTGTCATGGTTGCATTAAACGATCTTCCTCGCTCTTGGGAACCTTTCATTCAAGGTTTAAGTGGAAGAGGAAACTTTCCTACATTTGATCTTCTTTGTGCTGATTGCATTCAAGAAGAATCTCGGCTTATAGCAAGAGGAATCAAGACTTCACGTAGTGAAGAAAATATAGTTCTTGCTACCCAATCAGTCAAGAGTGATCATTGTAAACAAAATAGCTCCAGGAGGAACAATGGCTTTAGATCTCATGATTCTATCAACTCAAGGAAGAAGCTAAGGGATCTCTTTAATGTCCGATGCTTAAGATGTGACAAATTTGGTCACTATGCCAAGGATTTTCAAGCTCAACTCAATCAACAAGGGGCTAACCTAAGTGAAGTTGTCAACAACAAAGATAAGAAATATTTTATCTTTTAGTACTTGTTTTGATAGTGATACTTGTTTAATAAATAGTGTAGAGTTAATTTTTTAGAATTTTATTTTAAATCTAACAATAGGAGTAAGGACATTTTTTGTATGAGCAAGGATCAAGAGGGAGTTACATACTTTATACAACATGGTGTATTCTGATTTATGTGGTAATAAAATTGGTTACTCTCTTGGTTTAGATTATTGGCATGGAATTTTTATTAGGTCAATAAATCTTGAATCGATTTGAAATATTGGATTGTGTTCACCATTATGTTGGATTGTGTTGAATTGCGGAGTATATGTTTTCCTAACTCTTATTTGGTAGATACAACTGAGTACAGGAAATTGATCGGATCTTCATTTGCATTGAGTACTACTGAAGCAGGGTATATTGCTTCTTGTAGAGAAGCTATTTGGTTTGGAATTACTGTCACTCGAGGGAAGTCTGAGTGCCTTGGGAGAAGCTTGAAGTGGTCTCAGTTTCATCTTATGGACTACCCTATGCGGGCAATGGGAGGTGGGTATTGTATTAGTTGTATTTTGAATCTTCTTTGAGAGGAGATATGTTTGACCACCCTCTGCGGGCAATGCAAGGTGAATATGTACTTTTGTATTATTTCTTCTTTATCACCCTCTACAGGAAATGCAAGGTGAAGTTGTAATTGAAGTCCACCCTCTGTGGGTAATGCAAGGTGGCAATGTAATTAATTTGTTAAGACCACCTCTGCGGGAAATGTAAGGTGACAAAAGTATTTATCACCCTTTGCGGGAAATGCAAGGTGATACCTTTTGAGGCTTGTCCTCTTCCACCCTTTGCAGGCAATGTAAGGTGGATCCATCCTCTGTGAGTAGGCATGATGGAAAGGAGTGCACAATAAGTTTTTTTCTTGGATCCATCCTCTATGGGCGTGCATGATGGATATCATGGAAAGTGTCCATGATGATTCTCTTTGACTTTATCCTATGTGGGCAATGCAAGATGGATAGCATGGGAGGATTCCATGATGCTCTTAGAATCCTCCATAGCTAAGAAGGAGTGTTAATATTTGGTAGCTAGATCGGATTCTAGCCTCACGTTATTTTAATTAGGAGAATTAAAATATTAAATTAATTTTATTAAGGAGAATTAAATAATATATGTAATTGGAAAATTAAATAATAAAGATAGATTAATTATTTATTTAATTAGGAGGATTAAATAAATAATTTATTGTGAGATTAATTATGTAATTAGAGAATTAAATAATTTATTATTTTGGCATTAAAATAAACTTAACATTTTAATTTAAACTAAAATAAAATTGATTAAGGGCTGGTCCCTTCCTTCTCCTAAAACATCTATAGACGTTTTCCTTCTTTGGAGCCAAAAGAATTAAATCCAAGGTCGGCCTTGGAAGCCGACCCTACATTATATTTGCCATTCCTCATATATATGAGGATTTTGGGTGTAAGAAAACATATGATGATAAGGCTACTTGTGATTTTGTCTCTGCTATAACAATGAAGATCTCTCTGCTCTATTGCGACACAATTGCTTCATGCTAATTTCCTCCAAATTCCAATCAAACTCTTTCAATTAGTGAAGACTGTGAATTCATGGTGAGACTAACAAACAAAAGATGACTGCTTCATATGCAAATTTACACTGACATAATCAATGCTAGATCTAGAACCCTCTATTCCACTAGAAACACACTTCAACAACAAAGATTACATTCCATGGTTGTATTCCAAACAACAAACAAAAATTAATGATTTTGAGAAGAAAACATGATTCAGACATATTCATAGTGCGATATGCTCCAATATGCACTGCAATTTGATCTAGACTACATAGACTCAAAAATTACATGAAGACCTGATCTAGGCTACTGATTTGCATCTACTGCAAATTTATGTTAGCTAGAAAGTGAGTTAATCTCTTACACATTACAACAATATATAAATCTGAGCATCCATTCACCAGGCAGAGATTTGATTGAGGAATCAAATCTGGGCTATCACTTGATTCAATCTTCTACATCTGATTTTCTTCGTGGATCGAGGATCCTCAACAATATTATTGTAAGTCAATTAGAGAAAAATAATATTGATTGGATCTGAATGCTGGGTTTTTCCTCCTGGAGGTTTTCCAGGATACATTATGTTGTGTTTCCTATTTTGATTTGTTTAATTTTTTGTTTTGATTTAGTTTAGATCGGATTACTTAAAAAATTAACAGATCAAGAGTCGTGACTTTATTTATTTTCTCATTTTTTTTTGATCCTCCATCTATTTTTCTCTCATTTTGAAGAAGTGAGTAACTTGTGGCATTAGCAGTTTGGCCACTTAAACTATTGCTACTTTTAGCAACTTAGTCAACATGACATGCTTACAAGATGGCCTCTGATTCTCTTTTCTAATGATGTTTTTCAGGGATGCATTCTTAGAAAACATTTAGTAGAGAAATTTTACAAAGGCAAAGCTTAAAGAGTTTCACAACTTTTGGAGTTGGTATACAATGATTTGTTTGGACAATTTCCATCCAATATACAATAGTCTAATGTGTTTGACCTTTATTGATATTTTTTCTTGATACACTTCTATATATTTTCTCAAACAAAAATCTAAAGTCTTTGATTTATTCTTGGACTTAAAATAATTTGTAGAGAAAAAATCTTGTAAATATATCCAAGTTTTTCATACAAATATTGGAGGGAGATATTTTAACAATAGGGTTGAGAAAATTTATTCATTAAAGGGCATTGAATTGCAACATACAACTCACTACAATCCTCCACTGAACGAAGTTGCAGAACAAAAGAATTGGTCCTTGAAAGAAATGGCCAATTGTATGATACATTCCAAATATTTGACACCACAATGTTGGGCATAAACCATTAACAATGCGTGTTAAATACTTTGTAAGGGAGTTACTCTTTTTGAAGCTTGGAATGGTAAAAAAACCTCATGTGTAGTTCTCATGCATAGGCCCACATTCCAACATAGAAATGCAAGGCTATGGATACACAATGAAAGTGTTGCATATTTATTGGATACAAAGACAATGCAAAAGGTTACAAACTTTGAGATCTTACCACTCATGATTTGTTCATTGACAGGTGTGTTCCTTTTGTGGAGATCCATGCTAGCTCTTCTCATTAGAATTCTCCATCCAATATCACATTGTATCCATTGCATCATGATGTCATTTCTTTTGAGGATCTTAATCCTCTTACTTCAGATGAGGAGTCATCTTTCTCCACTTCATATGGTGACAATGATAATGATGATTCCCATTCCTCCCACAATCATCATTCAAGGATGATGATTCTCCTGAAAATTCTTCAGTCTCAAGACCTCTTTGGCCTCCTCAGACATGAGAGTCAGAAGGTGACTGGGTTAATGATCTTTCAGATGATAGAATAAAAGGTTACAATTTATATAGGCTCCACATCTCTCCACTACTTCAAATTATGTTTTGGAATACTTTTAGGAAGCTTTAAATATTACAGTGTAGGATGCAACTATACAAGAAGAGCTTGATTCCTTGGAGAGGAACCACACTTGGGATCTTGTCCCTCTTCCTAAGGGAAGAAAAATTGTTCGATGAAAGTGGGTCTATTGGAAAAAAAATTACTTGAGACGAGTCAGTTGATAAGCATAATGCTCACTTGGTTACCAAAGGATTCTCCCAAGTTCCTGGGATTGAAAACTCTTTTGTACTAGTTTCCAAAGTGAATTCCATTTGAATTGTCTTTGCTATTGCTGTAACCGATAGATGTGAAGTTCATTAGATGGATGCAATGAGTGCATTTCTTCATGCTAACCTTAAGAAGGAAATATACATGGAATAATCATAGTGGTTTGTCTAGGATCCTTTACTTGTTTTTCATCTTCAAAAGTCTTTCTATGGCCTTAAACAAGCCCCTTAGGCTATTTGGTATGCCAAGATGGACTCCTTCTATCAGACTGTTGGGTTCACTCATTGCTAATCCAATCCAAATGTCTATATTTTGTAGTGAGACGATACTCTCACTTTTTTTGGTTCTCTATGTTGATAACTTGTTCACAAGGAGTCACTCATCTACCATTCAAGTAGTGAAAAATTCCCCTCATGATCATTTCTTGATGTTAGACCTTTTGGGGGATTGAGATCACTTCGTCTTCTTTAGGGATATATCTTGCACAACCTAAGTATGATCTTGATGTACTCTTTATATTTTTCATGGCTAGTTGTAAGCCTGAACCGGATCCAATTCTGTCTAGGGTCAAACTTGCAGCAAAGTGTTCTTCCCCTTTAGTGGATAATGATTTGTATTGACATTTTCTTGGTAGTCTCATATGCTTGACTCAAACAAGACCTAGCATTTCATATATTGTAGGCGTGGTCTCTTAATTCACATAAGAGCCCCATGAGCTATATTGGGAAGCAACTAAGAGGATTATTCACTACTTTTAGGGTACTCACACTCATGGGATTCACTATGCAATGAGCGTAAATTTTGACGTGACAGGATCCACAAATTCAGAATGGGCAGATGATTCTCAGGATCATACATTGAGATCCTCATGCACTATATTTGGGAGCTGGTTCATGAATAGATCAAATGATCTCAAGAATTGCCTGACATCATATTAGATTGCATACATCTTCACCAAAACCTTCAGTAAAAGAAAGTTCCATCATTTGCAAGATTTTTTGGGGGTGTGGTAGGTGTCCACTTTGCAGAGGGCTTCTTAGTCCCCCCCCTCTCTCTCGAGGGTTGGTTTATCTCTATTTCTTGGGAGGCTTCTCTTTTTTCTTGGGGGGAATTCTCCTCTTTGTGGTCAATTATACATGGGTACCTAATATGAGCTTATTTTATAAGACCCATAATCTTTTCACCCACCTTTAGTGTAATTTTTTAAAAATTTCTTAGCTGGTTATTTATTTTCCTTTAGCCAGGCTTTTCCTACGCTTTTAATTATGCTTGCTTAGGATTAATAAAGTGATATTAGTGAGTGGGTTCAATTTGACAACATATTCGGTAAGACTTAAACTTGCCTTTTTTAGGCGATTGTGGTGGTATCTTCCCATTGGTTGTATTTCCCACCTCTCCCATTTCTCATTTTCTATACACTCACTCCTAGCGAGCCTTATTCCATTCAATTGCATTGTAATTTCATCTGCAAATTTTTCTTTTGGATTCTCCTAATGTTATTTTTCTTCTTTATCATTTACAATTCTCTCTTAGAGGCTACTTCTGTGTTTTCATTTTGATCTTGTATCATTTCTATTCATATTTTTATTTGTGTTTGTTTGCACTATTATTCATCTTTTCAACTTTTAACACTAATACCTTACCTTGTGGGTTTTTATGACATGGAATAAAATTTGATATCAGAACACCATATTCATACATTGTGAGCTCCAAATAATGTATGGTTATTATATTGTGTGTGAATGAGGTTTTTTGTTATGGTGATATTATATCTTATGATGCATAACCTTGTAAAATCGTGCCTTAGAATGTCTTTAAGACAATATATCTCTAATGTAACCCATGCAACAATTATGTAATGAAGGATGCAAGGCAATAATAGAGATGGTTGTTAGAGTGATTGAATTAATGAGTGAGTTAGTCTGATGGGAAACTTGGGGGTCATTAGGTTATTAATCTCCTTTAGGAGATAATATCTAGATTGGGGTCTCAACATGCATCACATGGGGAGGGGTCTTACCCTTCCAAATAGAGCGAGTCTAGTCAACATGGTGGAGGAGAAAAAGAGAACTCTTGGAACCACACTCATTTGAAAGATAAGCATACGAGTGATTGAGATTCTCCCTGTGGACGAGATAGGTTAGTGATGGATGATGACAATACTTTCATAGGGAAAATGAGAGACTTTTTGTAGGCCCGTCGATCCACTTTTGTGGGTTCATTTAGTGGTATGAAGGAAAATATTTAGTTGATATCCTTGAGTTGATGTCTTTCTATGCATCCCTATCATAGTAATACCAAGGTTTCATGTATTATCATGCTGTAATGACATAAATTTTATACCCCCGTGTAAAGGCCATCTTTACATTTTTTCCTCCTTAGCCTAAGACACAAAATCCTCCCACGCTTCATTAGCAATGTCACCCCTCTAGCTCACCGCTCAGCTTAGATCCATGCAAGGGAATCCTAATGGTCTCCAGACACGTGCATGCGACGGAGATGTCTGTACGACGCGCTCACATTTGCAAATCTACATACTCGCAAAGATTTGTTTGAGCATTACAAACGTCCCACCCTGTATTTTTAATGCCCAGGTATGATGGGATTCATGTGTGAAATCCATCCAGGGTATTCAAAAACCCCTCATTTGCATGCATTTTTTTACCTTACATATTCATTCAATATTCTGGTTATCAATTTTGAGTTTCTAGCAACTTTTTGGGTATTCTTCACAAGCTTTGCACCACCATTTTGCATCCATCCATATCATTTTTGTTGCAGGTCCACCATTATCAACATGTCAAGCTCCTGTATATGGATTCATAATACACTTTCAAGCACTCTACTCGCATTTGGGGAAATCTTTCTCCATATTCCCTTTCTTCTTATCATATTATCTTCATCTTATCACTTCTATTTAGCTTTATTGTCATTTATTTTCTATTATCAGTTATCTATCACTAGATTCATTGTGTCTAAAGGTTTTTTATGGAGACGGAAACACCAAAGAAGGGATTTGACTCAGGCAAACCTCTTAAACAACTGCAAAAATTTCCTCTTTTTGCTTGTGTGTAGGTCTTCTTCATTGTGAACTCAAGGGTTTAGAGGATTCATTTGGAACACAGTATCAACTGTCAAATCTAGTTTCATCTGTTTTACTCCCTTCTCTTAATTTCAATAAATAAATTATAAATCATACATATTTTATCTTGATCATAATCTATTTAGTATTTTTAATCCATCTTTCTAGTATATTCTTCTTTCATTATGAATATATAGAGTAGTTCTACTGTTCCCTTTCACATTCTTGTTATTTGTCTTGGTTTTATTTGCATAGTCCTAGTAGTGTTCATTTAGTTTTATCTTTATTTTGTGTATTCTGTACTCATCTTGTCCAAGATGCCAGTATGCTACGTTGGTATCCATTAATCATGCCACTATCCCCTGGGCCATGTGTCTGTCCGAGGTAGTGATCTCATGTAGCTCAAGTCTTGATCTTCATTGCTAGTATTTTTTATTCTCATAATCATAACACTTTAATCATTTCATTTGATTGCATAATTCATACTTAATTGATCCAAACTCACTTAAACATGTACACACATGCACTTAATTATTTTCTAATCATATTAAGAAACCAAGAAGCATCCTACATCTTGTGTCCAATCTACCTAACACTCCTAGCTAGAAAAGTGAATTGGTTTGATGGGAATCATTCATTCCTTGAGACCCTAGTCGGTCTTTGAGTTTGGTGTATTATTTTATTGTCCACATTTTGGTGAACCCATCATGAATGAAACTAAACTATTCAAGGCATTGTGATAGTTACACTGTGATTATGGTGACCATCACACCTATCTCTTCGCAAGCCCAAAGAGTGCCTGAGATGACCATATCATTCACCTCTCTGGATGATACCTATATTGGAGATCCCACTCCCCTATAAATCCTAAATTCTATCAATGACATCGCCATCAGGGGTGCCTTGGTGGATCCTTCGAGTTGAGTCAACATAATTACAAAGGAAGTTCTCTTCGTCATTGACCTAAATCAAGGGAAATATTAAAAATGTGATGCTGTCATCTGCACACATGAAAAAATTTCCTTTCCACCCTTGGTATCAAGCAACTGGACCATTTAGGTGGGGTCCAAGGTTGTTTTCTCTAACTTCCTCATGATCCCCAAATCATACCTCTTTCGGGTTAAGCTGGCATTCCCTGTCTGACTTCCATGGAAGATGTCCCGTAACTAGTGCACAAATATCTGAAGTTCCCAAATGAGAGGACTATCCATACAGTCTAGGATACTGGGTACCTTCCATTGGTGTCCCATGGAGGCTTCAAACTTGACCACTTATGGCTCATGCTAATTGGACTCCTATGTCCTTGACAAGATGCTGCATTTCTGGCCTACCAAGTGTATAAGGTTAGGGAAATGAGTTTGTGTGTCATGGATGCTTTAGGTGTCCAAACTCCTCATGAGGATCAACATATTAACTCCTATGTCCCTTCTTCATCAGGGGCTTAGAAGAAGAATGTACCCCATGGGAAGCCACCCTGACCACTAGAGGTTACATAAACTTTTGTGGTGTCTTTCGCTCTCACATCCACCTCACACATGGAAAAAGAAAAGACACCTATGTTGCCTAAATCTAAGGTGCATCCACCTCCTCCCATCCATATCATCTCATAAATTCCTCTCCCTACCCTCTATGGTTAGGGAAGGAATCCCCACAAGACAACACTATCAACCTTGAGACCTACCACTCAGCCTTCAAGGGCACCTTTTGTTCCTCCAGCTGCCTGTAGGGAAAAAAGGGGAAGGTCACTCGTGACTGATCCTCAATTTCCCCAGTCATCAAATCCACCTCCTACTCCATTAGTGTGACCTTCCATGGTGTTGGCTACAATGCCGTCGATCTCTCCTATGGAGAAAGATGACACTACCCCTCCACAACCATCTCACCCAAATCTGCATCTACTTCGTAATCAACATAAGTGAGAAGCCACTGTAATAACATATAGTGCATCTTCAGGGTGTGTGTCTATGCCTTCTTCAACTTTGGTGTCTAGCTTCTCTCCACTCCCCACCCTTCTTCTATCTTTTTTACACTTGTCCCTGCATCGGGAGGGACTATAGGGCCTCATGCCAAGGTATTCCAAGTATTTATCTCCTCTTCGTAGGAGCTGCCTCTCATCACCTCTCTTCCAGACATCCCTCCATTCTATGAACCTATGAACATTTTGCATACGCAGGTTTTCCCCAACACATTCATACCCATCACGTCTATTTCCTCTTCGTCTTCCCATTTCCATGTTAGCTTCCCAAAAATTTTGAATCCATCCATGATGAATCAGAGTATCACACCTTCCTCTTGGAAGTGTAATCTTGAGTTGGGTCCAATTTGGAGTCTAGAGATCTGCTCCCATGGACCCACTTTCTGCATAACCTCTTGTGGTAGAGAAAGTTTCAGCTTCTCCCGAGTTCATCTCCACCCCTTTCAAAGAGGTCGACGAGGATGCTTCTTCATCAAAACCTCTTTATGAGTCCCCCATTGTTAGTAATAACTGAGGGGGGGGTTGAATTAGTGGCCTCAAAAATTTATCCTTCAAACTTAACCACAAATCAATAAATCTCAGATTATTATGTCCCTACAAGATGCATGCCATGAAATACTAATAATGATTAACTATCTGTCAGATTTCTCTGTCAATCCTTATTCTTTCTTGATTATCGATAAGCAGTATAACTATTTACCGAAACTCAGTAAATAAGCAGAGTATTCTGATCAATCCAGAGTTAGCTATGTAAGATGAACAATAGTAAATAAATGAATCATACACACATAACACATGAATTTTAATGTGAAAACCCTATTAAGGGAAAAACCACTAGGACCGATACCCCAAATTTTCACTTTCTTGAAGTGAGCCCTATTAGGAGCCAACCCTGTTAAAGGTTACAAACACACTGTTAAGTGCGACCTTGTTAGAGAGTTTTATACATAGAGGTTGTCAATTAGTATCAGGCATCTATTGCTACCATCCTTGAATCAGCCTCCTTCTTAGACTATCAATAGGTATCGGGAAAGTCCAATGCTACTTTCATGAATCAACCTTTTTGTCATTCCTTGAGATGTACCTCAATATATAGAAGACTGTTAAGTCCTTCTCGGTTAAGAGACTTGATGCTTCAATGGTTAAACTGAAACACTATGACCTGTTCTTATTACAACTTGAATTATATATTTTTAGATCTATTTAAGTACATTACCTTCCTAACCAACGTATCAATTCAATCCCTATGCTCCACACTTTCTACTCTGTGATGCTGTGCTCACTGTTCGTCGGTTGTCTACAAAATTCCTTAGCTCTCCTTCAGCTTGTTTGATCAACACTGCATGAAATTTTTATTCATCAGTTTCTCTTCAGCATCCTCTTTCTATTCATTCCCCTTAATCCCATTCATAAATGAATTAATCTTGTCTCTTATATAGACATAATAGTCATTGTTTCTTGATTCTTGATTCTTGACGTGATAAACAATCTAGCCAATTAGATTTAAATCATAACTCCTAATTTTTCTCATAGATATGTTCTTGCCAACTGTACAAATCATCTTTAAATCAATCACTTATCTTTGGTTGAATAAAACAAAGTAGACAACCAGTTAAGTCTATACTTAGCTCTGCCAGCTAGATATTTTGTCATTTTTTGAACTCTCTATTCTATCGGTCACCATTGCAGTTAGTTGTCGGTGAAAACTGACTTGACTAATCTGTCAGTAAGACTCCAGTTAGCTTTGTGATCTCTATCCGTCGGGCATCATTGGAATTTTACTCATCGGGCAATCTTTTGACTTTGATCGTCGGGCATTCTGTGGTTTTGCTTCATCGGGCAACACTATGCTTCTAATCGTCGGGTATCACTGTGACTGTTCTTGTTTTCTCTGTCTGTCGGTGTGCACTCCATCGGTGTTGTTTGTCACTTAGTGGATACTTGACTTTTATGTATTGCTAAAAGCATAAATTTGGTTCCTTTGGTTCTCTGAAGTCTTTGACATTATGTACATGACCATACAGATGATATCAAGTTGACATCAATGAAAATACAGTCCATTAAGTAATTTAATGACTTGCATTATCTTTCAACTTAACATTATCAAACATTCAATTAGTTACATGTCATCAATCTCTCCCTTTGGAATTTATGGAAACATACTATATTATCACACTATTCTATTTCTAATACAATATGAAATACAACAGTTGAGATTCATCAAACTACCAATATTTTTGTTCTGTTAACCGATAAATGTCTGCCCATCGGTAAGATCTATTTTAGCTTAGATTTGATTCTTGCAGCTCTCTATCTTCTGATGTGTTGTGTTCTCTCCTTGTGTCAATTTCTCTCCCTTGAATTTTCTTCTCTTTTGATGTCTTTTTCTCTTTTCAACAACTCTCCCTTTGTATAATCTTTCCATACAATTTCTTTCCCTAAGGATATAATCTCTCCCTGTTGGAGTAATGTGATAATGGATAATCTCTCTCCCTTTTCTGAAGAATGTGATAATATGGTTAATCTCTCTCCCTTTGACAACAATGCCAAACAAATATCTGACATTAATGTCAAACAATCATTTCTCTCCATCCATAATATATTCCTTGAATTTCCTTTATCCATCAGCAATACAACAATATGCTTTGGTGCTTGGTGATGATATATACCTATCTGTATATAGATGTATCCTTGAAGTTCATCTCTTTGATTGCATCAAAACTAATGATATTCTGATAATATATAGGCTGATGCAGCCTTCTGGCCATTTTACTGACTGGTAGACAAGGGTTTTACCCCTAGTCTCTTTCTTAAGTACTCAAATGCATCCTTGGGCAGTGGCTTGGTGAAGATATCAGCTAATTGTTCTTTGGATTGTACATACTCAAGTATCACCTCTTTTACTTGAACTCATTCTCTTAAATAATGATACTTGATGGCAATGTGTTTAGTCTTAGCATGCATGACTGGATTCCTGGAAATGTTTATTTCACTGGTGTTATCACAATAGATAATTACTGGTTCTAGGATCTTCATATGCATACCTTCCAATAACTGTTTGATCCATACAATATTTGAGCAATTCACAGCAGGAACAACATACTCTGCTTCTGCAGTAGACTGAGAGATGTATCCTTGCTTTTTGCTAATCCATGTGACAAGTTTGTCACCCATAAAGAATGCTCCTCCTATTGTGTTCTTCCAATCACCAAGATTTCCAGCCCAATCAGCGTCGGTAAACACCTTAAGTTCAAATTTGCCTTCTCTTTTATACCATAAGCCATATTCCTTGGTATTCTTCAGATATCTTAAAATTATTTTCACAACAGTCATATGTGATTCCTTGGGGTTAGCAAAAAATCTAGCAACAATTCTTACTGCATGTGCAATATTTGGTCTAGTGTGTACAACATAAATGAGTTTTCCAATCATTGATCTATACAAAATCTGATTTACCTCTGATGTCTTTTCCTCCTTTGTCAACTTACATCCAGTAGCCATCGGTGTTCCAATTGGTTTGGAATCTTCCATCTTGAATATTTGTAGGACCTCTTTAATGTATTTAGACTGTGTAATGAAAATACCTTCACATTGTTGAAATATCTATAGACCAAGAAAGAACTTGATCTCTCCAAACATAGACATCTCAAACTCTTTTCTCATCTCATTAGCAAATTATTTGCATAGCATATCATTGCCTCCAAATATGATGTCATCAATAAATATTT
>MU225628.1:552495-581703 GCA_018584345.1 Thuja plicata | reverse complement strand
CTTTGCAATTATCAAATTCTCGACGCTTCTCAAGTCATAGACGCTGCCCAGCCAATACTGAGCATCAAGAACAGCGTTTCGGAAGGAGTAGAGAGAAACAATAGAAGCTTCAAGCATCAAAGGGTTTCCATTCGTTTGTCTTTCTTTCTCTTGTTTCTACATTTTATTGCTCACGTATCTGTTATTCGTTTAGTAGTTATTGCGTACTTGATTTGCATTCACTTGTGAACCTTGGCTACTAACCCCCGCCCTTGGAAAGCTGTGAGAAACCGGAGAGAGAGGCGTACAGACTTGTTACGAGATTGTAGCTCATTATCAATGAATAGTTGACCGATTCGGCGATGTGGAACCTCAGAATGACCTGTTATGAGATTAGAACTCATTATCAATGAACGGTTGACCGATTCAGTGATCTAGAACCTCAAAATGGCTTGTTATGAGATTAAAGCTCATTATCAGTGAACGGTTGACCGATTCGGCGTTGTGGAACCTCAGAATAGCTTATTATGAGATTACAGCTCATTATTAGTGAACAGTTGACTGATTCGGTGATCTAGAACCTCAGAATGGCTTGTTATGATATTATAGCTCATTATCAGTGAACGGTTGACCGATTCGGTGATCTAGAACCTCAGAATGGCTTGTTATTAGATTACAGCTTATTATCAGCGAATAGTTGACTGATTCAGATTCTAGAACCTCAAAATAGCTTGTTATGAGATTACAGCTCATTATCAGTGAATGGTTGACCGATTCGGCAATGTCGAACCTTAGAACGGCTTGTTATGAGATTACAACTCATTATTAGTGAACGGTTGACCGATTTGGTGATGTAGAACTTTAGAATGACTTGTTACAAGATTGTAGCTCATTATCAATGAACGGTTGACCGATTTGGCGATGTGGAACCTTAGAATGACTTGTTATAAGATTACAGCTAATTATTAGTGAATGATTGATCGATTTAACAATGTGGAACCTCAGAACGGCTTGTTATGAGCTTACAGCTCATTATCAGCAAATAGTTGACCGATTCGGTGATCTAGAACCTTAGAATGGCTTGTTATGAGATTATAGCTCATTATCAGGGAATGATTGACCAATTCGGCAATGTGGAACCTCAGAACTACTTGCTACGAGATTGTAGCTCATTATCAATGAATGGTTGACTGATTTGGTGATGTGGAACCTTAGAATGACTTGTTATAAGATTATAGCTTATTATCAATGAACGATTGACCAATTCGGCGATCTAAAACTTTTAGAATGGCTTGTTATGAGATTACAACTCATTATCACCGAATGAATGACCGATTCAGTGATGTGGAACCTCAGAACAACTTGTTACGATATTGCAGCTCATTATCAATGAATGGTTGACCGATTTGGGAATGTGGAACCTTAGAATGGCTTTTTATGAGATTACAACTCATTATCAATGAACGGTTGACCGATTCGCCGATCTAGAACCTCAAAATGGTTTGTTATGAGATTACAGCTCATTATCAGCAAATGGTTGACCAATTCGTTGATGTGGAACCTCAGAACAGCTTGTTACAAGATTGTAGCTCATTATTAGAGAGCTGTTGACCAATTCAGTGATCTAGAACCTCAGAATGGCTTGTTATGAGATTATAACAAATTATCAACAAATAGTTGACCAATTTGGCAATGTGGAACCTTAGAATAGCTTTTTATGAGATTATAGCTCATTATCAATGAACAGTTGACCAATTTGGTGATGTGGAACCTTAGAATGACTTGTTATGAGATTACAACTATTAATAGTGAATGGTTGACTGATTCGGCGATCTAGAACCTCAGAATGGCTTGTTATAAGATTACAGCTTATTATCAGTGAAAAGTTGACCGATTCGGCGATGTGGAACCTCAGAATGACTTGTTATGAGATTACAACTCATTATCAATGAACATTTGGTTGATTCGATGATGTGGAACCTCAGAATGGCTTGTTATGAGATTATAGCTCATTATCAACAAACGGTTGACCAATTCAGCGTTGTTGAACCTCAGAATGACTTGTTATGAGATTGTAACTCATTATCAGTGAACGGTTGATTGATTTGGCGATGTGGAACCTCAAAAGGGATTGTTATGAGATTATAGCTCATTATCAGTGAATGGTTGACCGATTTGGCAATCTAAAACCTTAGAATGACTTGTTATGAGATTACAACTCATTATCAGTGAACAGTTGACTGATTTAGTGATGTGGAACCTTAGAATAACTTGTTACAAGATTGTAGTTCATTATCAATGAACGGTTGACCGATTCAGCGATGTGGAACCTCTGAATGGCTTGTTATGAGATTATAGCTCATTATCAATGAACAATTGACCGATTCTACAATCTAGAACCTCAAAATGGCTTGTTATGAGATTATAGCTAATGATCAATGAACGGTTGACCGATTCAGCAATGTGGAACCTCAGAACAGGTTGTTATGAGATTAGAGCTCATTATCAGCAAATGGTTGACTGATTCGGTGATCTAGAACCTCATAATAGCTTATTATGCGATTATAGCTCATTATCAATGAACGGTTGACCGATTTGGCAATCTAGAACCTCAGAATGGCTTGTTATGAGATTATAGCTCATTATCAATGAATGGTTGCCCGATTCAGTGATGTGGAACCTCTGAATGACTTGTTACAAGATTGCAGCTCATTATCAATGAATGGTTGACCGATTCGGTGATGTGGAACCTTAGAATGGCTTGTTATGAGATTACAGCTCATTATCAGCGAATAGTTGACCGATTCGGTGATGTGGAACCTCAAAATAGCTTATTATGAGATTGTAGCTTATTATCAGCGAACGATTGACTGATTCAGTGATCTAGAACCTCAGAACGGCTTGTTATGAGATTAGAGCTCATTATCAGTGAACGGTTGCCCAATTCAGTGATGTAGAAACTCATAACAACTTGTTACGAGATTACAATTCATTATCAGTGAATGGTTGACCAAGTCGGTGATGTGGAACCTCAGAATGGCTTGTTATGAGATTACAGGTCATTTTCAGTCAATGGTTGACTGATTCATTGATTTAGAACCTCAGAACGGCTTGTTATGAGATTACAGCTCATTATCAGCGAACGGTTGACCGATTCAGCAATGTGGAACCTCAAAACGACTTGATATGAGATTACAACTCATTATCAATGAATGATTGACTGATTTGGCGATGTGGAACCTTAGAATGGCTTGTTATGAGATTACAGCTCATTATCAATGAAAGTTTGACTGATTTGACGATGTGGAACCTCAGAATGACTTGTTATGAGATTGTAGCTCATTATCAGTGAACGGTTGACCGATTCGGAAATGTGGAACCTCAGAATGACTTGTTATGAGATTACAACTCATTTTTAGCGAATGGTTGACTGATTCAGTGATCTAGAACCTCAAAATAGCTTGTTATGAGATTAAAGCTCATTATCAGCAAACGGTTGACCGATTCAGCAATGTGAAACCTTATAACGACTTGTTACAAGATTGTAGCTCATTATCAATGAACGTTTGACCGATTCGGTGATGTGGAACCTTAGAATAGCTTGTTATGAGATTATAGCTCATTATTAGTGAACAATTGACAAATTCGGTGACGTGGAACCTTAGAATGGCTTGTTATGACATTATAGCTCATTATCAGTGAATGGTTGACTGATTTGGCAATTTACAACCTTAGAATGGCTTGTTATGAGATTACAACTCATTATTAACAAATGATTGACTGATTTGGCAATGTGGAACCTCATAATGACTTGTTATGAGATTACAACTCATTATCAATGAACGATTGACCGATTCGGCGATGTGGAACCTCAGAATGACATGATATGAGATTATAGCTCATTATCAACAATAAGTTAATCGATTCAGCGATGTGGAACCTCAGGATGACTTGTTATGAGATTGTAGCTCATTATCAGTGAATAGTTGACTGATTCGATGATATGGAACCTTAGAATGGCTTGTTATGAGATTATAGCTCATTATCAGTGAACGGTTGACCGAATCGGTGATCTAGAACCTCAGAACAGTTTGTTATGATATTACAGCTCATTATCAGCAAATGATTGACCAATTCAGTGATGTAGAACCTTAGAATAACTTGTTACGAGATTGTAGCTCATTATCAGTGAATGGTTGACCGATTCAACGATGTGGAACCTTAGAATAGTTTGTTATGAGATTACAACTCATTATCAGTGAATGGTTGACCGATTTGGCGATGTAGAACCTCAGAATAACTTGTTATGAGATTACAACTCATTATCAGCGAATGGTTGACCGATTCGGCAATGTGGAACCTCAAAATGACTTGTTACAAGATTACAACTTATTATCATTGAATAATTGACCGATTTGGTGATGTAGAACTTTAGAATGGTTTGTTATGAGATTACAGCTCATTATCAATGAACGGTTGATCGATTCAGTGATGTAGAACCTCAGAACAGCTTGTTATGAGATTACAGCTCATTATCAGTGAATGGTTGATTGATTTAGTGATGTGGAACCTCAGAACAACCTGTTATGAGATTGTAGCTCATTATCAGTGAACGATTGAATGATTCGGCGATCTAGAACCTCAGGACGGCTTGTTATGATATTACAGCTCATTATCAGTGAACGGTTGACCGATTCGGCGATGTGAAACCTTAGAATAGCTTGTTATGAGATTTTAGCTCATTATTAGTGAACGGTTGACCGATTCGATGATGTGGAACCTTAGAACAACTTGTTATGAGATTATAGCTCATTATCAGTGAACGGTTGATTGATTCAGTGATATAGAACCTCAGAATGGCTTGTTATGAGATTACAGCTCATTATCAATGAATGGTTGACTGATTTGGCAATGTGGAACCTCAGAATGACTTGTTACGAGATTGCAGCTCATTATCAATGAATAGTTGACCGATTTTGTGATGTGGAACCTCAGAATGGCTTGTTATGAGATTACAGCTCATTATCAATGAACAGTTGACCGATTCGGTGATCTAGAACCTTAGAATGGCTTGTTAATAGATTATAGCTCATTATCAGTGCACGGTTGACCGATTCAGTGATATGGAACCTTAAAATAGCTTGTTACAAGATTATAGCTCATTATTAGTGAAGGGTTGACCGATTCAGCAATCTAGAACCTTAGAATGGCTTGTTATAACATTATAGCTCATTATCAGTGAATGGTTGACTGATTTGGTAATCTAGAACCTCAGAATGGCTTGTCATGAGATTACAACTCATTATCAGCGAACGATTGACCGATTTGGTGATCTAGAACCTCAGAACGACTTGTTTTGAGATCACAACTCATTATCAGTGAACGGTTGACTGATTTGGCGATGTGGAACCTTAGAATGACTTCTTATGAAATTATAGCTCATTATCAATGAATGATTGACCTATTCAGTGATCTAGAATGGAACCTTAGAACGGCTTGTTATGAGATTATAGCTCATTATCAATGAACAGTTGACCTATTTTATGATCTAGAACCTCAGAATGGCTTGTTATGAGATCACATCTCATTATCAGTGAATGGTTGACCGATTTGGTGATGTGGGAGCTCAGAATAGCTTGTTACAAGATTGTAGCTCATTATCAGCGAACGGTTGACCGATTCGGCAATCTAGAACCTAAAAATAGCTTATTATGACTTTACAGCTCATTATCAGTGAACGGTTGACCGATTCAGTGATGTGGAACCTTAGAATAGCTTGTTATGAGATTACAGCTCATTATCAATGAACAGTTGACCGATTAAGCGATGTGGAACCTCAGAATGGCTTGTTATGAGATTACAACTCATTATCAGCAAATGATTGACCGATTCGGCAATCTAGAACCTCAGAATGGCTTGTTATGAGATTAAAGCTCATTATTAGCGAATGCTTGACCCATTTGGCGATGTGGAACCTCAGAATGACTTGTTATGAGATTACAACTCATTATAAATGAATAGTTGACCGATTCAGCGATGTGGAACCTTATAATGGCTTGTTATTAGATTATAGCTCATTATCAATGAACGATTGATTGATTCAGTGGTGTGGAACCTTAGAATGACTTGTTATGAGATTGCAGCTCATTATTAGTGAATGGTTGACCAATTTGGCGATGTGGAACCTAAGAATGGCTTGTTATGAGATTACAGCTCATTATTAGTGAACGGTTGATCGATTCAATGATCTAGAACTTTAGAATGGCTTGTTATGAGATTACAGCTCATTATTAGTGAACAATTGACTAATTCGGCAATGTGAAACCTCAGAATGACTTGTTACAAGATTGTAGCTCATTATCAATGAAGGATTGACTAATTTGGCGATGTTGAACCTCAGAATGACTTGTTATGAGATTATAACTCATTATCAATGAATGGTTGACCGATTCGGCGATGTGGAACCTCAGAATAACTTGTTATGAGATTACAGCTCATTATCAATGAATGATTGACCGATTTGGTGATTTGGAACCTCAGAATGACTTGTTATGAGATTGCAGCTCATTATCAAGGAATGGTTGACCGATTCAGTGATGTTGAATCTCAGAATAGCTTGTTATGAGATTATAGCTCATTATCAGTGAATGGTTGACTGATTCAGAGATCTAGAACCTCATAATGGCTTGTTATGAGATTACAACTCATTATCAGTGAACGGTTGACTGATTCAGCAATGTGGAACCTCAAAATAACTTGTTACAAGATTGTAGCTCATTATCAATGAACAGTTGACCGATTTGGTGATGTAGAACCTTAGAATGGCTTGTTATGATATTACAGCTCATTATCAATGAATGGTTGACCAATTCAGAGATCTAGAACCTTAGAATAGCTTGTCACGAGATTACAGCTCATTATCAGTGAACGGTTGATCGATTCAGTGATCTAGAACCTTAGAATGGCTTGTTATGAGATTACAGCTCATTATCAGTGAACAGTTGACCAATTTGGCAATGTGGAACCTCAGAATGACTTGTTACGAGATTGTAGCTCATTATCAATGAACGATTAACTAATTTGGTGATGTTGAACATCAGAATGACTTGTTATGAGATAACAACTTATTATCAATGAATGGTTGACTGATTCGGTGATGTGGAACCTCAGAATGACTTGTTATGAGATTACAGCTCATTATTAATGAATGATTGACTGATTTGGCAATTTAGAACCTCAAAATGACTTGTTATGAGATTGTAGCTCATTATCAGGGAATGGTTGACCGATTCAGTGATGTTGAATATCAGAATAGCTTGTTATGAGATTACAGCTCATTATCAGTGAATGGTTGACTGATTCAGAGATCTAGAACCTCATAACAGCTTGTTATGAGATTACAACTCATTATCAGTGAATGGTTGACTAATTCGGCAATGTGGAACCTCAAAATAACTTGTTACAACATTGTAGCTCATTATCAATGAATGGTTGACTGATTTGGTGATGTAGAAGCTCAGAACGGCTTGTTATGATATTACAGCTCATTACCAATGAATGGTTGACCAATTCGGTGATCTAGAATGTTAGAATAGCTTGTCATGAGATTACAGCTCATTATCAGTGAACGGTTACCGATTTGGTGATGTGGAACCTTAGAACAACTTGTTACGAGATTGTAGCTCATTATTAGTGAACTATTGACCAATTCGGCAATCCAAAACTTCAGAATGGCTTGTTATGAGATTGTAGCTCATTATCAGTGAACAGTTGATTGATTCAGTGATGTGGAACCTCAGAATAGCTTGTTATGAGATTACAGCTCATTATGAGTGAATGGTTGACCGATTGGGTGATGTGAAACCTTAGAACGGCTTCTTATGAGATTACATCTCATTATCAGTGAATGGTTGACCGATTCAGTGATCTAGAACCTCAGAATGGCTTATTATGAGATTACAACTCATTATCAATGAACGATTGACCGATTCAGTGATGTGGAACCTCAGAACAACTTGTTATGAGATTATAACTCATTATCAATGAACGGTTGACCGATTCAATGATGAGGAACCTCAGAATGGTTCGCTATGAGATTACAGCTCATTATCAATGAATGGTTGACCGATTCGGTGATGTGGAACCTCATAACAACTTTTTATGAGATTGTAGCTCATTATCAGTGAACGGTTGACTGATTCGGTGATGTGGAACCTCAGAATGGCTTAGTATGAGATTACAGCTCATTATCAGTGAACGGTTGACCAATTCTGTGATCTAGAACCTCAGAATGGCTTGTTATGAGATTATAGCTCATTATTAGCAAATGGTTGACCGATTCAGTGATGTGGAACATTAGAATGACTTGTTACAAGATTGTAGCACATTATCAATAAACAGTTGACCGATTCGGTGATGTGGAACCTCAGAATGACTTATTATGAGATTAAATCTCATTATCAATGAACGGTTGACTGATTCAGTGATCTAGAACCTTAGAATGGCTTGTTATGAGATTATAGCTCATTATTAGTGAACGGTTGACCGATTCAGCGATGTGGAACCTCAGAACAGCTTGTTATGAGATTACAACTCATTATCAGTGAACTATTGACCGATTCAGCGATCTAGAACCTCAGAATGGTTAGTTATGAGATTATAGCTCATTATTAGTGAACGGTTGACCAATTCAATGATCTAGAACCTCAGAATGGCTTGTTATGATATTACAGCTCATTATCAGTGAACGGTTGACTGATTTGGTGATCTAGAACTTTAGAATGGCTTGTTATCAGATTACAACTCATTATTAGGGAACGGCTGACCAATTTGGTGATGTGGAACTTCAGAATGACTTGTTACGAGATTGTAGCTCATTATCAATGAATGGTTGACCGATTTAGTGATGTGGAACCTCAAAATGGCTTGTTATGAGATTACAGTTTATTATCAATGAACGGTTGACCGATTCGGTGATCTAGAACCTTATAATGGCTTGTTATGAGATTATAGCTCATTATCAGCAAATGATTAACCGATTCGGTCATGTAGAACCTTAGAATAGCTTATTACGAGATTGTAGCTCATTATCAGCGAACGATTGACCAATTTAATGATCTAGAACCTTAGAATAGCTTGTTATGAGATTACAACTCATTATTAGTGAACGGTTGAGCTATTTGGTGATGTGGAACCTCAGAACAACTTGTTATACGATTACAGCTCATTATCAGCTAACAGTTGACTGATTCGGCGATGTGGAACCTTAGAATGGCTTGTTATGAGATTATAACTCATTGTTAGTGAATGGTTGACCGATTCAATGATATGGAACCTCAAAACAACTTGTTACAACATTACAGCTCATTATCAGCGAATGGTTGACTGATTCGGTGATCTAGAAACTTAGAATGGCTTGTTATGAGATTACAGCTCATTATCAATGAACAGTTGACAGATTCGGCAATGTGGAACCTCAAAATGACTTGTTATGAGATTACAACTCATTATCAATGAATGGTTGACCAATTCGATGATGTGGAACCTCATAATGACTTGTTATGAGATTACAGCTCGTTATCAATGAACGGTTGACCGATTTGGCGATATGGAACCTCAAAATGACTTGTTATGAGATTGCAGCTCATTATCAGGGAATGGTTGATCGATTCAACAATGTGCAACCTCAAAATAGCTTATTATGAGATTACAACTCATTATCAGTGAAGGGTCGACTGATTCAGGGATCCAGAACCTCAGAATGGCTTGTTATGAGATTAAAACTCATTATCAGTGAATGGTTGACCGATTTAGTGATCTAGAACATCAGAATGGCTTGTTATGAGATTACAGCTCATTATCAGCAAATAGTTGACTGATTCAGCGATTTAAAACCTCAGAATAGCTTGTTATGAGATTACAACTCATTATCAGCAAATGGTTGACTGATTCAGTGATATGGAACCTTATAATGACTTGTTACAAGATTGCAACTCATTATCAATGAATAGTTGACCAATTCAACAATGTGGAACCTCAGATGGGCTTGTTATGAGATTACATCTCATTATTAATGAACGGTTGACTGATTCAGCGATCTAGAACCTTAGAATGGCTTGTTTTGAGATTATAGCTCATTATCAGCGAACGGTTGACTAATTCAGCAATGTGGAACCTCGGAATAGCTTGTTATGAGATTAGAGCTCATTATCAGTGAAAGTTGACCGATTCGGTGATGTGGAACCTCAAAATAGCTTGTTATGAGATTACAGCTCATTATCAGCAAACAGTTGACCGATTCGGCAATCTAGAACCTTAGAACGGCTTGTTATGAGATTATAGTTCATTATCAATGAAGGATTGACCAATTCAATGATGTGGAACCTTAGAATGACTTGTTATGAGATTATAACTCATTATCATTGAATGGTTGACCAATTCAGTGACGTGGAACCTCAGAACAACTTGTTATGAGATTACAGCTTATTATCAATGAATGGTTGACCGATTTGGCGAAGTGAAACCTTAGAATAATTTGTTATGAGATTGCAACTCATTATCAGTGAACGGTTGACTAATTCAATGATGTGGAACCTAAGAATGGCTTGTTATGAGATTACAGCTCATTATCAGTGAACAGTTGACCGATTTGGTGATGTGGAACCTTAGAACAACTTGTTACAAGATTCCAGCTCATTATCAATGAATGGTTGACCAATTCGGCGATTTGGAACCTAAGAATGGATTGTTATGAGATTACAACTCATTATCAATGAACGGTTGACTGATTCGGTGATCTAGAACCTCAGAATGACTTGTTATGAGATTACAGCTCATTATCAGGGAACGGTTGACTGATTCAGCGATGTGGAACCTCAGAACAACTTGCTATGAAATTATAGCTCATTATCAGTGAATGGTTGACCGATTCGGTGATGTGGAACCTCAAAATGGCTTTTTATGAGATTATAGCTCATTGTTAGTGAACGATTGACCGATTCAGTGATCTCGAACCTTAGAATAGCTTGTTATGAGATTACAGCTCATTATTAGCGAACTGTTGACTGATTTAGCAATGTGGAACCTTCATACAACTTGTTATGAGTTTACGACTCATTATCAATGAACGGTTGACCGATTTGGTGATGTGGAACCTCAAAATAGCTTGTTATGAGGTTACAGCTCATTATCAACGAACAATTGACAGATTTGATGATCTAGAACCTCAGAATAGGTTGTTATGAGATTACAACTCATTATCAGTGAATGGTTGATGGATTCGGTGATGTGGAACCTTAGAACAGCTTGTTACAAGATTGTAGCTTATTATCAGTGAATGGTTGACTGATTCGACAATCTAGAACCTTAGAATGGCTTGTTTTGAGATTACAGCTCATTATAAGTGAATGGTTGACTGATTCAGTGATGTGGAACCTCAGAATAGCTTGTTATGAGATTACAACTCATTATCAGCAAATTGTTGACCGATTCAGTAATGTGGAACCTCAAAATAGTTTGTTATGAGATTACAGCTCATTATCAGTGAACGGTTGTCCAATTCAGTGATCTAGAACCTTAGAATGGCTTGTTACGGGATTACAACTCATTATCAATGAACAGTTGACTGATTCAGCAATGTGGAACCTTAGAATGACTTGTTATGAGATTATGACTCATTATCAATGAACGGTTGACTGATTCGGCGATGTGGAACCTCAGAAAAGCTTGTTATGAGATTACAGCCCATTATCAATGAATAGTTGACCGATTCGGCAATGTGGAACCTCAGAATGGCTTGGTATGAGATTACAACTCATTATCAGCGAAGGGTTGACTGATTCAGCGATGTGGAACCTCAAAACATCTTGTTATGAGATTACAGCTCATTATCAATGAACGGTTGACCGATTCAACAATCTAGAACCTCAAAATGACTTGTTATGAGATTACAGCTCATTATCAATGAATGGTTGACCAATTTGGCAATTTAGAACCTCAGAATGGCTTGTTATGAAATTACATCTCATTATCAGTGAATGATTTACTGATTTGGCGATGTGAAACCTCAAAATAGTTTGTTATGAAATTATAGCTCATTATCAGTGAATGGTTGACCGATTCAGTGATGTGGAACCTTAGAATGGCTTATTATGAGATTAGAGCTCATTATCAATGAATGGTTAATTGATTCAGTGATCTAGAACCTTAGAATGGCTTATTATGAGATAACAACTCATTATCAGCAAACAGTTGATCGATTCAGCGATGTGGAACCTCAGAATGACTTGTTACAAGATTGCATCTCATTATCAATAAATGGTTGACCGATTTGGCGATGTGGAACCTCAGAATGGCTTGTTATGAGATTACAACTCCCTATCAATGAATGGTTGATCAATTCAGCAATCTACAACCTTAGAATGACTTGTTATGAGATTACAGCTCATTATCAATGAACAGTTGACTGATTCAGCTATGTCAAACCTCAGAATAGCTTGTTATGAGATTGTACCTCATTATCAGTGAATGGTTGACCAATTTGGTGATCTAGAACCTTAGAATGGCTTGTTATTAGATTACAGCTCATTATCAGTGAACGGTTGACCAATTCATCAGTGAACGGTTGACCGATTCAGCGATGTGGAACCTTAGAATGACTTGTTATGAGATTACAACTCATTATCAATGAATGGTTGACCGATTTGGTGATGTGAAACCTCAGAACAACTTGTTATGAGATTATAGCTCATTATCAATGAATAGTTGACCAATTCAGCAATGTGGAACCTTAGAATGACTTGTTATGAGATTACAACTCATTATCAGTGAACGCTTGACTGATTCAGTGATGTGGAACCTCATAACGGCTTCTTATGAGATTATAGCTCATTATTAGTGAATGATTGACCGATTCAGTGATCTAGAACCTTAGAACAGCTTGTTATGAGATTACAACCTATTATCAGCAAACAGTTGACCAATTCGGTGATGTGGAACCTTACAATGACTTGTTACAAGATTGTAACTCATTATCAATGAACGGTTGACTGATTCGGCGATGTGGAACCTCAGAATGGCTTGTTATGCGATTACAGCTCATTATCAATGAATGGTTGACAAATTTGGAAATCTAGAACCTCAGAACAGCTTGTTATGAGATTATAGCTCATTATCAGTGAACGGTTGACCGATTCGGTGATGTGGAACCTCAGAACAGCTTGTTATGAGATTACAGCTCATTATCAGTGAATGGTTGACCGATTCTGTGATGTGGAACCTTAGAATGACTTGTTATGAGATTATAACTCATTATCAATTAATGGTTGACTAATGCGGTGATGTGGAACCTCAGAACGGCTTGTTATGAGATTACAGCTCATTATCAACAAACAGTTGACCGATTCAACAATGTGGAACCTCAGAATGACTTGTTATGAGATATCAACTCATTATCAACAAACGGTTGACCGATTTAGTGATGTGAAACCTCAGAAGGGCTTGTTATGAGATTACAGCTTATTATTAGTGAATAGTTGACCGATTTGGTGATCTAGAACCTCAGAATAGCTTGTTTTGAGATTACAGCTCATTATCAACAAACTATTGACTGATTTGACAATCTAGAACCTCAGAATGACTTGTTATGAGATTGTAGCTCAATATCAATTAATGGTTCACTGATTCAGTGGCGTGGAACCTTAAAACAGCTTCTTATAAGATTACAGCTCATTATCAATGAATGGTTGACCGATTCGGCAATCTAGAACCTTAGAATAGCTTGTTATGAGATTAATGCTCATTATCAGCGAACAGCTAATCAATTCGGTGATGTGGAACCTCAGAACAGCTTGTTATGAGGTTACAGCTCATTATTAGCAAACAGTTGACTGATTCGGTGATCTAGAACCTCAGAATGGCTTGTTATGAGATTACAGCTCATTATCAGTGAATGGTTGACCAATTTTGGTGATGTGGAACCTTAGAATGACTTGTTACAAGATTGTAGCTCATTATCAATGAACGGTTGACCAATTTGGTGATGTGGATACTCAGAATAGCTTGTTATGAGGTTACAACTCATTATCAATGAACGGTTGACCGATTCAGCGATCTAGAACCTCAAAATGGCTTGTTATGAGATTACAGCTCATTATCAGCAAACAGTTGACCGATTCAATGATGTGGACCCTCAAAATAACTTATTACAAGATTGTAGCTCATTATTAGCGAATAGTTGACCGATTCAGCGATTAAGAACCTCAAAATGGCTTGTTATGAGATTATAGCTCATTATTAGTGAACGGTTGACTGATTCAGCGATCTAGAACCTCAAAATAGCTTGTTATTTGATTATAGCTCATTATCAGTGAATGATTGACTGATTCAGCGATCTAAAACCTTAGAATGGCTTGTTATGAGATTACAACTCATTATCAGTGAACGGTTGACTAATTCAGTGATGTGGAACCTTAAAATGACTTGTTACAAGATTACAGCTCATTATCAATGAATAGTTGACTGATTTGGCGATGTGGAACCTTAGAATAGCTTGCTATGAGATTACAGCTCATTATCAATGAATGGTTGACCGATTCGATGATCTAGAACCTCAGAATGACTTATTATGAGATTACAACTCATTATCAGTGAACAGTTGATCGATTCAGCGATGTGGAACCTTAGAATAGCTTGTTACGAGATTGTAGCTCATTATCAGTGATGGGTTGACTGATTCAGCAATCTAGAACCTTAGAATGGCATGTTATGAGATTATAGCTCATTATCAGCGAACGGTTGACTGATTTGGTGATGTGGAACCTCAGACCAGCTTGTTATGAGAATATAGCTCATTATCAGTGAACAATTGACCAATTTAGTGATGTGGAACCTCAGAATGACTTCTTATGAGATTATAACTTATTATCAATGAACAGTTGACCAATTCAATGATGTGGAACCTCAGAATGGCTTGTTATGAGATTACAGCTCATTATAAATAAATAGTTGACCGATTCAGTGATGTGGAACCTTAGAATGACTTGTTATGAGATTGCAGCTCATTATCAGTGAACGATTGATCAATTCGGTGATGTGGAACCTTAGAATGGCTTGTTATGAGATTATAGCTCATTATCAGTGAATGGTTGACTGATTCGGTGATCTAGAACCTTAGAATAGCTTGTTATAAGATTACAGCTCATTATCAGTGAACGGTTGACCGATTCGGCTATGTGGAACCTCAGAATGACTTGTTACGAGATTGTAGCTCATTATCAATGAACGGTTGACTGATTTACCGATGTGAAACCTCAAAACAACTTGTTATGAGATTAAAGCTCATTATCAATAAATGATTGACTGATTCAGTGATCTAGAACCTTAGAAGGGCTTGTTATGAGATTATAGCTCATTATCAGTGAACAGTTGACCAATTTGGCAATGTGGAACCTCAGAACAGCTTGTTATGAGATCACAACTTATTATCAGTGAACGATTGACCGATTCAGTGATCTTGAACCTCAGAATGGCTTGTTATGAGATTATAGCTCATTATCAGCGAACGGTTGACCAATTCGATGATCTAGAACCTCAGAATGGCTTGTTATCAGATTACTGCTCATTATTAGCAAATAGTTGACCAATTCAGCGATGTGGAACCTCAAAACAACTTGTTACGAGATTGTAGCTCATTATAAGTGAATGGTTAACCAATTTGGCAATCTAGAACCTTAGAATGGCTTGTTATGAGATCAAAGCTCATTATCAGTGAACAGTTGACCGATTTAGTGATGTAGAACCTCAGAATAGATTTTTATGAGATTATAGCTCATTATCAGTGAACGGTTGATTGATTCAGTGATGTGAAACATCAGAATGGCTTGTTATGAGATTACATCTCATTATCAGCAAACGGTTGAGCGATTCGGTGATCTAGAACCTTAGAATGGCTTGTTATGAGATTACAACTCATTATCAGTGAACAGTTGACCGATTTAGTGATGTGGAACCTCAGAATGGCTTGTTATGAGATTACAACTCATTATCAAAGAACGGTTGACCAATTCAGCGATCTAGAACCTTTGAACAACATGTTATGAGATTACAGCTCATTATCAGTGAATGGTTGACCAATTCGGTTATGTGGAACCTCAGAATAGCTTGTTACAAGATTGTAGCTCATTATCAGTGAACAGTTGACCGATTCAGTGATCTAGAACCTCAGAATGGCTTGTTATGAGATTACAACTCAATATCAACGAACGGTTGATCGATTCAGCGATGTGGAACCTTAGAACTATTTGTTATGATATTACAGCTCATTATCAGTGAATGGTTGACTAATTCGGTGATGTGGAACCTCAGAACGGCTTGTTATGAGATTACAACTCATTATCAATGAATGGTTCACTGATTCAGCGATGTGCAACCTCAGAATGATTTGTTATGAGATTGCAGCTCATTATCAGCGATCAATTGATCGATTCGGTGATGTGGAAACATCAAAATGGCTTTTTATGAGATTACAGTTCATTATCAGGGAATGGTTGACCAATTCGGAGATCTAGAACCTCAGAATGGCCTGTTATGAGATTATAGCTCATTATCAGCGAACGGTTGACTGATTCGGTGATGTGGAACCTCAGAATAACTTGTTATGAGATTGTAGCTCATTATCAATTAATGGTAGACCTATTTGGCGATGTGCAACCTCAGAATGGCTTGTTGTGAGATTACAGCTCATTATCAATGAACAGTTGACTGATTCAGTGATCTAGAACCTCAGAATGGCATGTAATGAGATTACAGCTCATTATTAGTGAAAGGTTGACCGATTTTATGATGTGGAACCTCAAAATAGCTTGTTATGAGATTATAGCTCATTATCAGTGAAGGTTTGACCAATTCAACAATCTAGAACCTTAAAACAGCTTGTTATGAGATTACAGTTTATTATCAGTGAATGTTTCATCGATTCGGTGATCTAGAACCTCAGAACGACTTGTTACAAGATTATAGCTCATTATCAGTGAATGGTTGACCGATTTGATGATGTAGAACCTCAGAATGGCTTGTTATGAGATTACAACTCATTATTAGCAAACGGTTGACCAATTTGGTGATGTGGAACCTCAGAATGACTTGTTACGAGATTGCAGCTCATTATCAATGAACGGTTGACCGATTTGGTAATGTGGAACCTCAGAATAGCTTGTTATGAGATTATAGCTCATTATCAATGAACGGTTGACTGATTAGGTGATCTAGAACCTCAAAAGAGCTTGTTATGAGATTATAGCTCATTATCAGTGATGGTTGACCGATTTGGCGATGTGAAACCTCAGAATGGCTTGTTATGAGATTATAGATCATTATCAGCAAACAGTTGACCGATTCAGAGATCTAGAACCTCAAAATAGTTTGTTATGAGATTACAGCTTATTATCAGTGAACAGTTGATCGATTCGGTGATGTGGAACCTCAGAATGACTTGTTATGAGATTACAACTCATTATCAATGAACGGTTGACCAATTCAGTGATGTTGAACCTCAGGACAGCTTGTTATGAGATTGCAACTCATTATCAATGAACGGTTGACCGATTCAGTGATGTGGAACCTCAAAACAACTTGTTATGAGATTGTAGCTCATTATCAGTGAATGGTTGACCGATTCAGTGATGTGGAACCTTAGAATGGCTTGTTATGAGATTACAACTCATTATCAGTGAATAGTTGACCGATTCGGCGATCTACAACCTTAGAACAACTTGTTATGAGATTACAGCTCGTTATCAGCGAACGGATGATCGATTCGGCAATGTGGAACCTCAAAATGACTTGTTATGAGATTGTAGCTCATTATCAATGAACGGTTGACCGATTTAGTGATGTAGAACCTCAGAACGGCTTGTTATGAGATTACAGCTCATTATCAATGAGCGGTTGTCTGATTTAGCGATCTAGAACCTTAGAACTACTTGTTATGAGATTATAGGTCATTATCAGTGAATGGTTGACCAATTCGGTGATCTAGAACCTTAGAATGGCTTGTTATGAGATTACAGCTTATTATCAGTGAACGGTTGACCGATTCAGTGATGTGGAACCTCAGAATGACTTGTTATGAGATTACAACTCATTATCAATGAATCGTTGACCAATTTGGTGATGTGGAACCTCAGAATGACTTGTTATGAGATTACAACTCATTATCAATGAACCGTTGACCGATTTAGCGATGTGGAACCTTAGAATGACTTGTTATCAGACTGCAGCTCATTATCAGTGAACGGTTGATCAATTTGTTGATGTGGAACCTTAGAACGGCTTGTTATGAGATTACAACTCATTATGAGTGAATGGTTGACTGATTCGGTGATCTAGAACCTTAGAACAACTTGTTATGAGATTACAGCTCATTATCAGCAAATGGTTGATCAATTCGGCAATGTGGAACCTTAGAATGCCTTGTTATGAGATTGTAGCTCATTATCAATGAACGGTTGACCGATTCGGCAATGTGCAACCTCAGAATGACTTGTTATGAGATTACAGCTCATTATCAATGAATGGTTGACTGATTCGGCGATCTAGAACCTTAGAATGGCTTGTTATGGGATTACAGCTCATTATCAGTGAATGGTTGACTGATTCGGTGATGTGGAAGCTCAGAACAACTTGTTTGAGATTACAGCTCATTATCAGCAAATGGTTGACTGATGCGGCAATGTAGAACCTCAGAATGACTTGTTATGATATTACAGCTCATTATCAATGAACAGTTCACCGATTTGGTGATGTAGAACCTTAGAATGGCTTGTTATGAGATTACAGCTCATTATCAATGAAGGGTTGATTGATTCGGTGATATAGAACCTCAGAATGGCTTGTTATGAGATTACAGCTCATTATCAGCAAACGGTTGACCGATTCGGCGATGTGGAACCTGCTTGTTACGAGATTGTAGATCATTATTAGTGAATGGTTGACCGATTCAGCAATCTAGAACCTTAGAATGACTTGTTATGAGATTATAGCTCATTATCAGTGAATGGTTGACCGATTCAGTGATCTAGAACCTCAGAATGGCTTGTTATGAGATTACAACTCATTATCAGTGAATGGTTGACTGATTCGGCAATCTAGAACCTCAGAACGGTTGACTGATTTGGTGATGTGGAACCTCAGAATGACTTGTTATGAGATTGTAGCTCATTATCAATGAACAGTTAACTAATTCAGTGATGTGGAACCTCAAAATGGCTTGTTGTGAGATTACAGCTCATTATCAATGAATGGTTGACCGATTCAGCGATCTAGAACCTCAAAATGGCTTGTTATGTTATTATAGCTCATTATCAGCAAATGGTTGACCGATTTAGTGATGTAAAACCTTAGAATAGCTTGTTACAAGATTGTAGCTCATTATCAGTGAACGGTTGACCGATTCAGTGATCTAGAACCTTAGAATGGCTTGTTATGAGATTATAGCTCATTATCAGCAAACAATTGACAAATTCGATGATGTGGAACATTAGAATAGCTTGTTATGAGATTACAACTCATTATCAGTGAACGGTTGATTGATTTGGCGATGTGGAACCTCAGGATGGCTTTTTATGAGATTATAGCTCATTATCAGCAAACAGTTGACCAATTCGGTGATGTAGAACCTCAGAATGTCTTGTTATGAGATTACAACTCATTATCAGTTAACGGTTTATCGATTCAATGATCTAGAATCTCAGAATGGCTTGTTATGAGATTATAACTCATTATCAGTGAATGGTTGACTGATTTGGTGATTTGGAACCTCAGAATGACTTGTTACAAGATTGCAGCTCATTATCAATGAATAGTTGACCGATTTGGTGATGTGGAACCTTAGAATAGGTTGTTATGATATTACAGCTCAATATCAATGAATGGTTGACCAATTCGGTGATCTAGAACCTCAGAATGACTTGTTATGAGATTACAACTCATTATTAGTGAACGGTTGACCGATTTGGCAATGTGGAACCTCAGAACACCTTGTTATGAGATTGTAGCTCATTATCAGTGAAAGGTTGACCGATTCGGTAATCTAGAACCTCAGAATGACTTGTTATGAGATTAGAACTCATTATCAGCAAATGGTTGACCGATTTGGCGATGTGGAACCTCAGAATAGCTTGTTATGATATTACTACTCATTATCAGTGAACGGTTGACCAATTCGGCGATGTGGAACCTTAGAATGGCTTGTTATGAGATTATAGCTCATTATCAGCGAACGGTTGATTGATTCGATGATCTAGAACTTCAGAATGGCTTTTTATGAGATTACAACTCATTATCAGCAAACAGTTGACTGATTCACCGATGTGGAACCTTAGAATGACTTGTTATGAGATTACAACTCATTATCAATGAATGGTTGACTGATTTGGCGATGTGAAACCTCAGAATGACATATTATGAGATTGCAGCTCATTATGAATGAATGGTTGACCGATTCGGCGATGTGGAACCTTAGAATGGCTTGTTATGAGATTATAGCTCATTATTAATGAACAGTTGACCAATTCGGTGATCTCAAACCTCATAACTCCTTGTTATGAGATTACAGCTCATTATTAGTGAACGGTTGACCGATTCAGCGATGTGGAATCTTAGAATAGCTTGTTATAAGATTGTAGCTCATTATTAGTGAATGGTTGATAGATTTGGTGATCTAGAACCTTAGAATGGCTTGTTATGAGATTACAACTCATTATCAGCAAACGGTTGACCGATTCGGCGATATGGAACCTCAAAATAGCTTGTTATGAGATTACAGCTCATTATCAGTGAATGGTTGACCGATTCGATGATGTGGAACCTCAAAATGGCTTGTTATGAGATTACAGCTCATTATCAGTGAACTGTTGACCGATTCAGCAATCTAGAACCTCAAAATAGCTTGTTATGAGATTACAGCTCATTATCAGTGAATGGTTGACTGATTCAGTAATGTGGAACCTCAGAATGACTTGTTATGAGATTACAGCTCATTATCAGTGAACAGTTGACCAATTCAGCGATGTAGAACCTGAGAATGGCATGTTATGAGATTATAGCTCATTATCAATGAACGGTTGACCGATTCAGCAATCTAGAAACTCAGAATGGCTTGTTATGAGATTATAGCTCATTATTAGAGAATGGTTAACCGATTGGGTGATCTAGAACCTCAAAATGGCTTGTTATGAGATTACAGCTCATTATCAGTGAATGGTTGACCGATTCGAAGATGTGGAACCTTAGAATGACTTGTTATGAGATTACAACTCATTATCAATGAACGGTTGACCGATTTAGTGATGTGGAACCTCAAAATAGCTTGTTATGAGATTACAGCTCAATATCAACTAACGGTTGACCGATTCGGCGATGTGAAACCTTAGAATGACTTGTTATGAGATTCTAGCTCATTTTCAGTGAATAGTTGACCGATTCAGTGATCTGGAACCTCAGAATGGCTTGTTATGAGATTACAGCTCATTATCAGCGAACGGTTGACTGATTCGGTGATCTAGAACCTTAGAATGACTTGTTATGAGATTACAGCTCATTATCAGAGAATGGTTGACTGATTCAATGATGTGGAACCTCAGAATGACTTGTTATGAGATTACTGCTCATTATCAGTGAACAGTTGATCAATTCAGCAATGTGGAACCTTAGAATGGCTTGTTATGAGATTAAAACTCATTATCAGTGAACGGTTGACCGATTCGGTGATCTAGAACCTCAGAATGGCTTTTTATGAGATTACAGCTCATTATCAGTGAACGGTTGATTGATTCGGCGATGTGGAACCTCAGAATGACTTGTTATGAGATTACAACTCATTATCAATGAACTGTTGACCGATTTGGCGATGTGAAACCTTAGAATGACTTGTTATGAGATTACAGCTTATTATCAATGAACGGTTGACCGATTTAGCGATGTGGAACCTCATAACAACTTGTTATGAGATTGCAGCTCATTATTAGGGAATGGTTGACCGATTCGGTGATGTAGAACCTCAAATGGCTTGTTATAAGATTATAGCTCATTATCAGAAAATAGTTGACCGATTTGGTGATCTAGAACCTTAGAATGGCTTGTTATGAGATTATAGCTCATTATCAGCGAACGGTTGACCAATTCAGCGATGTGGAACCTCAGAATGACTTGATACAAGATTATAGCTCATTATTAATGAACAATTGACCGATTTGGAGATGTGGAACCTCAGAATGGCTTGTTATGATATTACAGCTCATTATCAATGAATGGTTGATCGATTTGGCGATCTAGAACCTCAGAATGGCTTGTTATGAGATTATAGCTCATTATCAGTGAATGGTTGACCGATTCGGTGATGTAGAACCTCAGAATAGCTTGTTATGAGAATGCAACTCATTATCTACAAATGGTTGACCGATTTAGCAATTTTATGAGATTATAGCTTATTATCAGTGAACGGTTGACTGATTTGGTGATCTAGAACCTCAAAACGGCTCGTTATGAGATTACAGCTCATTATCAGTGAATGGTTGACTGATTCAATGATGTGGAACCTCAGAATGACTTGTTATGAGATTACAACTCATTATCAATGAATGGTTGACCGATTTGGCAATGTGGAACCTCAAAATAGCTTGTTATGAGATTATAGCTCATTGTCAATGAATGGTTGATCGATTCGGTGATGTGGAACCTTAGAACAACTTGTTATGAGATTGTAGCTCATTATCGATGAACGGTTGATAAATTTGGCGATGTGGAACCTTAGAACGGCTTGTTATGAGATTACATCTCATTATCAGCGAATGGTTGACTGATTCTATGATCTAGAACCTTGGAACAGCTTGTTATGAGCTTACAGCTCATTATCAACAAACGGCTAAATAATTCGGTGATGTGGAACCTCATAATGACTTGTTATGAGATTGATGCTCATTATCAATGAATGGTTGACCGATTCAGTGATGTGGAACCTCAGAATGGCTTGTTATGAGATTACAACTCATTATTAATGAATGGTTGACCAATTCGGCGATCTAGAATCTCAGAATGGCTTGTTATGAGATTATAGCTCATTATCAGAAAATAGTTGATCGATTCGGCGATGTGGAACCTCAAAACACCTTGTTATGAGATTATAGCTTATTATCAGTGAATAGTTGACCGATTTGGTGATCTAGAACCTCAGAATGGCTTATTATGAGATTACAGCTCATTATCAGCAAACGGTTGACCAATTCAACAATCTAGAACCTCAGAATGGCTTGTTGTGAGATTACAGCTCATTATCAGCAAATGGTTGACCGATTTGGCAATATAGAACCTCATAATGGCTTGTTATGAGATTACAATTCATTATCAGTGAACGGTTGACTGATTCGGCGATGTGGAACATCAGAATGACTTGTTATGAGATTGTAGCTAATTATCAATGAATGATTGACCAATTTGGTGATGTGGAACCTCAGAATGGCTTATTATGAGATTATAGCTCATTATCAATGAATGGTTGACCAATTTAGTGATCTAGAACCTCAGAACAGCTTATGATGAGATTACAACTCATTATCAATGAATGGTTGACTGATTCGATGATGTAGAACCTCAAAATAGCTTGTTATGAGATTGTAGCTCATTATTAGCTTAGAATGGCTTATGATGAGATTACAACTCATTATCAATGAACAGTTGACCGATTCGGCAATGTGGAACCTCAGAATAGTTTGTTATGAGATTACAGCTCATTATCAGTGAACAGTTCACCGATTCAGTGATGTAAAACCTCAGAATAGTTTGTTATGAGATTACAGCTCATTATCAATGAACGGTTGACCGATTCAGCGTTCTAGAACCTTAGAATGGCTTGTTATGAGATTACAGCTCATTATCAGTGAACGGTTGACCAATTTAGCGATGTGCAACCTTAGAATGACTTGTTATGAGATTACAACTCATTATCAAAGAATGGTTGACCGATTCAGTGATGTGGAACCTCAGAATGGCTTGTTATAAGATTACAGCACATTATCAATGAATGGTTAAATGATTCAGTGATGTGCAACCTTAGAATGACTTATTATTAGATTGCAGCTCATTATCAGTGAACGGTTGACTGATTTAGTGATGTGGAACCTCAAAATGGCTTGTTATGAGATTACAACTCATTATCAATGAATAGTTGACCGATTCGGCTATCTAGACTCTCAAAATGGCTTGTTATAAGATTATAGCTCATTATCAATGAACGGTTGACCGATTCAGTGATGTGAAACCTCATAATGACTTGTTATGAGATTGTAGCTCATTATCAATGAATGGTTGACCAATTTGGTGATGTGGAACCTTAGAATGACTTGTTAGGAGATTATAGCTCATTATCAATGAATGGTTGACTGATTTGGTGATCTAGAACCTCAGAATGGCTTGTTATGAGATTACAGCTCATTATTAGTGAATGATTGACCGATTCAGTGATGTGGAACCTCAGAATAGCTTGTTATGAGATTACAACTCATTATCAGTGAACAGTTGACTGATTCAATGATCTAGAACCTCAGAATGGCTTGTTATGACATTACAGCTCATTATCAGCAAACGGTTGACCGATTCAACAATCTAGAAACTCAGAATGGCTTGTTATGAGATTACAACTCATTATCAGTGAATGGTTGACCGATTCAACAATCTAGAACCTCAAAATGGCTTGTTATGAGATTACAACTCATTATCAGCGAATGGTTGACCGATTCGGTGATGTGGAACCTAAGAATAGCTTGCTATAAGATTGTAGCTCACTATCAATGAACAGTTGACTGATTCGGCGATGTGGAACCTCAGAACAGCTTGTTACAATATTGTAGCTCATTATCAATGAACAATTGACCAATTTAGCAATCTAGAACCTTAGAATAGCTTGTTATGAGACTACAGCTGATTATCAACAAATGGTTGACCGATTCGGCGATGTGGAACCTTAGAATGGCTTGTTATGAGATTATAGCTCATTATCAGTGAACGGTTGACCGATTTGGTGATGTAGAACCTCAAAATAGATTTTTATGAGATTACAACTCATTATCAATGAACGGTTGACCAATTCAGTGATGTAGAACCTCAGAATGGCTTGTTATGAGATTACAACTCATTATCAGTGAACGGTTGACCAATTCGGTGATCTAAAACTTCATAATGACTTGTTATGAGATTAGAGCTCATTATCAGTGAAGGGTTGATGGATTCGGCGATGTGGAACCTTTGAATGACTTGTTATGAGATTTTAGCTCATTATCAATAAATGCTTGACCAATTTAGCAATCTAAAAACTATGAATGCCTTGTTATGAGATTATAGCTCATTATCAGCAAACGGTTGACCGATTCAGCAATGTGGAATCTCAGAATAGCTTGTTATGAGATTATAGCTCATTATCAGTGAATAGTTGACTGATTTGGTGATCTAGAACCTCAGAATGGCTTGTTATGAGATTACAACTCATTATCAGTGAACGGTTGATCGATTCAGTAATCTAGAACCTTAGAATGGCTTGTTATGAGATTACAGCTCATTATCAACGAACGGTTAATCGATTTGGTGATCTAGAACCTTAGAATGGCTTGTTATGAGATTACAACTCATTATCAGCAAACGATTGACCGATTGAGTGATGTGGAACTTCAGAATGACTTGTTATGAGATTGCAGCTCATTATCAATAAATGGTTGATCGATTCAGTGATGTGGAACCTCAAAATGACTTGTTATGAGATTACAGCTCATTATCAATGAACGATTGACTGATTCCATGATGTGGAAACTTAGAACGGCTTGTTATGAGATTACAACTCATTATCAATGAACAGTTGACTGATTCGACGATGTGGAACCTCAGAATAGATTGTTATGAGATTGCAGCTCATTATCAGTGAATGATTGACTGATTCAGCAATCTAGAACCTCAGAATGGCTTGATATGAGATTACAGCTCATTATCAGCGAATGGTTGACCGATTTAGTGATCTAGAACCTTAGAATGGCTTATTATAAGATTACATCTTATTATCAGTGAACGGTTGACCGATTTGGCGATGTGGAACCTCCAGACTTGTTACAAGATTATAGCTCATTATCAATGAACGGTTGACCGATTTGGTGATGTGAAACCTCAGAATGGCTTGTTATGAGATTACATCTCATTATCAATGAATGGTTGACTGATTCGGTGATCTAGAACCTCAGAACAACTTGTTATGAGATTACAGCTCATTATCAGTGAACGGTTGACCGATTCGGGGATGTAGAACCTCAAAAAAGCTTGTTACAAGATTGTAGCTCATTATCAGTGAATGGTTGACCGATTTGGTGATCTAGAACCTTAGAATGGCTTGTTATGATATTGTAGTTCATTATCAGTGAAAGGTTGACCGATTCGGTGATGTGGAACCTCAGAATAGCTTGTTATGAGATTACAACTTATTATCAGTGAATGGTTGATTGATTTGGTGATGTAGAACCTCAGAATAGCTTGTTATTAGATTACAACTCATTATCAATGAACGATTGACTGATTCAGGGATGTGGAACCTTAGAACAGCTTGTTATGAGATTACAGGTCATTATCAGGAAATGGTTGACCGATTCAGTGATCTAGGACCTCAGAATGACTTGTTATGAGATCACAGCTCACTATCAGCGAATGGTTGACCGATTCAGCGATCTAGAACCTTAGAATGGTTTATTATGAGATTACAGCTCATTATCAGTGAATGGTTGACCGATTCGGTGATCTAGAACCTCAAAATAGCTTGTAATGAGATTACAACTCCTTATCAATGAATGGTTGATTGATTCGGTGATGTAGAACCTCAGAACGAATTGTTACAATATTACAGCTCATTATCAATGAATGGTTGACTGATTTGGTGATGTGAAACCTCAAAATAGCTTATTATGAGATTGCAGCTCATTATCAATGAACAGTTGACTGATAAGGTGATCTAGAATCTTAGAATGGCTTATTATGAAATTATAGCTCATTATCAGTGAACGGTTGACCGATTTGGTGATGTGGAAGCTCAGAACAGCTTGTTACAAGATTATAGCTCATTATCAACAAACAGTTGATTGATTCGGTGATCTAGATCCTCAAAATGGCTTATTATGAGATTACAGCTCATTATTAATGAACGGTTGACCGATTCGGTGATGTGGAACCTCAAAATAGCTTGTTATGAGATTAAAGCTCATTATCAGCAAATGGTTGACCGATTCAGCGATGTGGAACCTCAAAATGGCTTGTTATGAGATTACAGCTCATTATCAGTGAATGGTTGACCGATTCAGCGATCTAGAACCTTAGAACGGCTTGTTATGAGATTATAGCTCATTATCAGTGAATAATTGACCGATTCAATGATGTGGAACCTTAGAATGACTTGTTATGAGATTACAACTCATTATCAATGAACGGTCAACCAATTCAGTGATGTGGAACCTTAGAACGGCTTGTTATAAGATTATAGCTCATTATCAATAAATGGTTGACCGATTCAGTGATATGGAACCTCAGAATGACTTGTTATGAGATTGTAGCTCATTATCAGTGAACGGTTGACCAATTCAGTGATGTGGAACCTCATAATGGTTTGTTATGAGATTACAGCTCATTATTAGTGAAAGGTTGACTGATTTGGCTATCTAGAACCTTAGAACAACTTGTTATGAGATTACAGCTCATTATCAGTGAATGGTTGACCGATTCAGCGATGTGGAACCTCAGAATGACTTGTTACAAGATTGTAGCTCATTATCAATGAATGGTTGACCAATTTAGTGATGTGGAACCTCAAAATGGCTTGTTATGAGATTATAGCTTAATATCAATGAATGGTTGACTGATTCGGTGATCTAGAATCTTAAAACGGCTTGTTATGAGATTATAGCTCATTACTAGTGAACAGTTGACTGATTCAACAATTTGGAACCTCAAAATAGCTTGTTATGAGATTATAGCTCATTATCAGCGAATGGTTGACCGATTCGGTGATCTAGAACCTAAGAATGGCTTGTTATGAGATTACAGCTCATTATCAGCAAACGGTTAACCGATTCGGTGATCTAGAACCTCAAAATAGCTTGTTATGAGATTACAGCTCATTATCAGGGAATGATTGACCGATTTGATGATCTAGAACCTCAGAATAGCTTGTTATGAGATTACAACTCATTATCAACAAACAGTTGACCGATTCAGCAATGTGAAACCTCAGAATGACTAGTTACAAGATTTTAGTTCATTATCAATGAACGGTTGAGCAATTTGGTGATGTAGAACCTCAGAATGGCTTGTTATGAGATTACCAATGAATGGTTGACCGATTCAGTGATCTAGAACCTTAGAATAGCTTGTTATGAGATTATAGCTCATTATCAGCAAATGGTTGACCGATTCGGTGATGTGGAACCTCAAAATAGCTTGTTACAAGATTGTAGCTCATTATTAGTGAACGGTTGACCGATTCGGTGATGTTGAACCTCAGAACTGCTTGTTATAAGATTACAGCTCATTATCATTGAATGGTTGACCGATTCGGTGATGTGGAACCTTAGAATGACTTGTTATGAGATTACAACTCATTATCAATGAACGGTTGACCAATTCGGCAATGTGGAACCTCAGAATGACTTATTATGAGATTACAGCTTATTATCAACAAATGGTTGACCAATTCGGTGATGTGGAACCTCAGAATGACTTGTTATGAGATTGTAGCTCAGTATCAGTGAATGGTTGACTGATTCAGCGATGTAGAACCTCAGAATGGCTTGTTATGAGATTATAGCTTGTGACCAGTGAATGGTTGATCGATTCAGCAATCTAGAACCTTAGAATGGCTTGTTATGAGATTATAGCTCATTATCAGCGAATGGTTGACTGATTTGGTGATGTGGAAACTCAAAATGACTTGTTATGAGGTTACAACTCATTATCAATGAACAGTTGACCGATTTGGTGATGTGGAACCTCAGAATGGCTTGTTATGAGATTACAACTCATTATCAATGAACAGTTGAACGATTCGGCGATGTGGAACCTCAGAATGACTTGTTATGAGATTGTAGCTCATTATAAGCGAATGGTTGACTGATTCGGTGATGTGGAACCTCATAATGGCTTGTTATGAGATTATAGCTC
>MU225628.1:525707-550210 GCA_018584345.1 Thuja plicata | reverse complement strand
ACATCATGCAAAATAGCCATCATTTCTTTTTCATAAGTAGAGAGGGCTAGATTCTTACCAGAAAGGTCTTTGCTAGTGAATGCAATAGGATGGTCATCTTGAAGGAGAACAACACCCAATCCATTGCTACAAGCATCACTCTCAATAGTGAAGGGCTTGGAAAAATATGGCATAGTGAGAATAGGTGTACTGTACATAGCCTGTTTCAGTTGTTCAAACGCATTCTTAGCAACATGGGTCCAGGAAAAGGCATCCTTTCTTAACAGAGCTATCAATGGCACTGCAATTTTTTCATAATTCTTGAAAAACTTGTGATAATAGCTAGTCAGCCCCAAAAAACCCTGAAGGCTCTTGAGAGTTTTACGATGCGGCCAATTATTCATGGCATCTATTTTTGTAGGATCCAGCCCAAGATACTCCACTTCCTCCTGGCCAAACACACATTTAGATAGTTTTGCACAAAGTTGATGATCAGAGAGAAGTTGCATTACAAGCTCCAAATGATGGAGATGCTCAGCCCAAGTTGTGCTATATATGAGGATATCATCAAAGAAGACCAGAATGAATTTTTGGAGGTATGGCTGAAATATTTTATTCATTACTGCCTGAAATGTTGAAGGAGCATTAGTGAGGCCAAAGGGCATGACTAAAAATTCATAGTGACCATCATGTGTGCGGAAGGCTATTTTAGGTATATCCTCCTCATTAACCCGAATTTGATGATACCTAGAATGAAGATCCAACTTGGAGAAAAAATGAGCCCCATGAAGCTCATCAAGAAGGTCATCAACAACTAGAATGGGAAACTTATCCTTTATAGTGAGATGATTAAGTGCTCAGAAATCAATGTAGAACTTGAGAAGAAAAGGAACTGGTACTAGGGCGAATAATACCTTGTTTTAGTAAGTCATGAACGAGCATCTCAATTTCAGTCTTCTAATGAAATGGGTAGCGGTAGGGCCTAATATTTGGTGGAACACTGCTAGGAAGGAGCTGAATACGGTGATCCTTTGGGAAAGAAGGGGGTAATCCCACAGGTTCAACAAATACACCTGAATACTTATCCAAAATTTGTTGGAGATCTGCAGGAGTACTACAGACCGCTGATGGCTGCATCTGAATGGAATGGAGCTGAGCAATGACACCATGTGAATTCTTCTTAAGATGTTTTTCCATACGATGTGAACTAATGATGCTGAGAGACCCCGACTGTAAGCATTTCAAAGTGTGTTGTTTCCCATTGGCTGAAAATTGCATCCAAAGTTTAGCAAAATCCCATAGAATGGGGCCAAGAGTACGTAACCATTGGGCGCCCAAAGCCATATCACAGCCACCTAAGGGAAAGAAAAACATGTCAGAGTGCATGTTATGATCTCCAATAGTGAGACACACATTGCAACATTTCCCTTTGCAAGGTAAAGTGCCCCCATTGGCAATCATGACTTCAAAGCTAGAGCAGGGATGGACAAAGCAATCAGCCTGTTTGGCTATTTGGGGGTCAATGAAGTTATGAGTGCTATCAGAATCAATGAGTATAGTAAGAGGGATATTCTTGAAGAAACCTTGGACCCGCATGGTTTGTGGAGTAGTGACTCCTACCAAAGCATGGACAAATATCTCTGGTTGAGCTTCTGGTGAAGGAGGTTCAGGCTGTTGAGGCTCAACCTCATCATCCACTATTTTGTGAGCATCTACATATTCTTCCAGTTCAGGTGGAGAATCCACATCCAAGAGATAGAGCTTTTGCTGAACACATCTATGGCCCCAGGATCATTTCTCATCACAATTATAACAAAGCCCTTTTTCTCGCTTGGCCCGCATCTCTGTTTCAGACAAGTGCTTGATAGGAGTAGTTCTGGGAGCTGGTGTGACTTGAGGGTTGTGAGAACCTGTATTTATGAATGGAACAAAATTGGATCTGGAACATTGTAGAGCACTAATCTTTCCTTCCGCTAACTTAGCCAACCCAAGGGATTCCATCATTGTAATGGGTCAGAATATTTTGACTTCCGAGCGAAGTGCATCCTTCAGACCACTGACAAAACAACTGCAGAAGAATTCATCAGATAGCCCCTCTGTGTGATTAGCTAATTTTTCAAACTCTGTCTGGTATTCTCTTATAGTGCCTATTTGGCACAGTTTAGTGAGTGCTCCTGTGAAGTCATCAAAAGCACTAGGGCCAAAGCACTCCAAAAGGAGTGTGCACAATTCTATCCATGTTGGGTCTACATTACCTTGATGTAGCAATGGAACCATTGAAGAGCTTCATGTTCCAAATGAAAAGATGCAAGCGGGACTTTGTTGTTATCCAAAGTATTATGCAAGCTGAAATACTTCTCTGCCCTATAAATCCATCCAGTCATATCAGTACCATCAAAGTGAAAAAAATCAAGCTTCGGTCCACGGAAATTGCCAGAAGAGAACCGAGCGTCTCCAGAATGGTTTCGGTTCATGGCTGAATGCTGAAGGTTGAGACCGAGAATTTTGTCATCCAGATCTTGAAGTTTGGTTTTGAGGGATGCAAGTTCCTCCTCCATGATTTTTTCTCCTGTATGTGTAACAACCATAAAGCAGTTCTTTTTTTTTTGGCAATTGGTAGAAAATGAGAAATAGAAACTTTTTCAATTAGGGAAAACTTGGAGTTGGGCAAAACTCATATGGGAAATGGGTGTTTGACGAGTGGTTGGAGACTTTCTGAGGAAAAGGGAAAAAGAAAAATGAGGGTTTCAGGGTTGGGGAGGTGGAATGAGATGAGCGGTCCAAGAGGGACAAGGGAGAAGAATTAGGAATTGAACCTTGTGGCCCAGTTTGGGGGTGATTGGATGAGAAGCAAAAAAGATAGGGCAAACCCTAAAATTAGATAAATGAGGGATTTAGGGCTTCGATATGTAGAATTTAGGGTTGGGTCATCAAGAAAGGAAGTATGCGGAATGGTATTTCAGGGGTTCTGAGGAATCGTGAGAGGAAATGGGAAGAAAAGAAGGAAGCTATGGCTAAAAAATAGACTCAGGAAAATTCACTCAAATACAGAATAACTGAAAAGAAGTATTGCAATAATAAGAAATATTGGAATTGAAAGGAACCTGAAGGCCATGACAGAAAAAAATTTGGCGTAATTTTCACCCAGCGAGCCAAAGAAAGTGCTCTAATACCAGATGACAGGAACCTCCTTACAGCAATATGGTGAGAATGCATGAAATAACATATTATAGAGCAATGGCAGAACTCAGAATGAATCTATTGATCGCGGGCCACTTCGAGGGGGTAACCTCCTTTGAGTAAGCTCAATACAATAAATTTGTTGGTGTCCATCAAAGGCCTCAACCTACTCTTATATACTAAGTATGATGTAGAAAAGTAATACTACCTATGCATGTGAGATGATAAAATATACTCATGGGATGACTTACAAAGCATATGCGTCCAACAATACTACACTAACAAAATAAACAGAAGGAACACATAGGTTCCTAACATCTAGAACCTCAAAACGGCTTGTTACAATATTATAGCTCATTATCAATGAACGGTTGACCGATTCAATGATGTGGAACCTTAGAACGGCTTGTTATGAGATTACAACTCATTATCAATGAACGGTTGATCGATTCGATGATCTAGAACCTCAGAATGGCTTGTTATAAGATTACAACTCATTATTAGTGAATAGTTGACTGATTCGGCGATGTGGAACCTTAGAATAGCTTGTTATGAGATTACAATTCATTATCAGTGAATGGTTGACTGATTCAGCGATGTGGAACCTCAAAATGGCTTGTTATGAGATTACAGCTCATTATCAGTGAACAGTTGACTGATTCGGCAATCTAGATCCTCAGAATAGCTTGTTATGAGATTATAGCTCATTATCAGAAAATGGTTGACCGATTCGGCAATGTGGAACCTCAGAACAACTTGTTATAAGATTATAGCTACTTATCAATGAATGATTGACTGATTCGGCGATATAGAACCTTAGAACGACTTGTTATGAGATTATAGCTCATTATCAGCAAATGGTTGACTGATTCAGTGATCTAGAACCTTAGAATGACTTGTTATGAGATTACAGCTCATTATCAGCGAATGGTTGACCGATTCGGTGATCTATAACCTTAGAATGGCTTGTTATGAGATTACATCTCATTATCAGTGAATGGTTGACCGATTCAGCGATTTGAAACCTCAGAATGACTTGTTACGAGATTATAGCTCATTATCAATGAACGGTTGACCAATTCGGTGATGTGGAACCTCAGAATGGCTTGTTATGAGATTACAACTCATTATCAATGAATGGTTGACCGATTTGGCGATGTAGAGCCTCAAAATAGCTTGTTATGAGATTACAACTCATTATCAGTGAACGGTTGACCGATTCAGTGATGTGGAACCTCAGAACAGCTTGTTATGAGATTGTAGGTCATTATCAGTGAACGGTTGACCGATTTGGCAATCTAGAACCTCAGAACAGCTTGTTATGAGATTATAGCTCATTATCAGTGAGCGGTTAACCGTTTTGGCGATGTGGAAACTCAGAATAATTTGTTATGAGATTACAGCTCATTATTAGTGAACGGTTGACCGATTTGGTGATGTGGAACCTCAGAATGACTTGTTATGAGATTACAGCTCATTATGAGTGAACAGTTGACTGATTCAGAGATCTAGAACCTTAGAATGGCTTGTTATGAGATTACAGCTCATTATTAGCAAACCATTGACTGATTCAGTGATGTGGAACCTTAGAATGACTAGTTATGAGATTACAACTCATTATCAATAAATGGTTGACCGATTCAGTGATGTGGAAGCTCAGAATGACTTATTATGAGATTATAGCTCATTATCATTGAACGGTTGACAGATTCAATGATGTAGAACCTCAGAATGACTTGATATGAGATTATAGCTCATTATCAGCAAATGGTTAACCGATTCAGTGATGTGGAACCTTAGAATGGCTTATTATGAGATTACAGCTCATTATCAGTGAACGGTTGACTGATTTAGCGATCTAGAACCTCAGAACAACTTATTATGAGATTACAGCTCATTATCAACAAACAGTTGACTGATTCGGCAATGTGGAACCTCAAAATGGCTTGTTACGAGATTGTAGCTCATTATCAATGAATGGTTGACCGATTTGGTGATGTGGAACCTCAGAACGGCTTGTTATGAGATTACAGGTCATTATCAGTGAATGGTTGACTGATTCGGTGATGTGGAACCTCAGAATGGCTTGTTATGAGATTACAGCTCATTATTAGTGAACAGTTGATCGATTCAGCGATCTAGAACCTTAGAATGACTTGTTATGAGATTAAAGCTCATTATCAGTGAACGGTTGACAGATTTAGCGATGTGGAACCTCAGAAAGGCTTGTTATGAGATTACAGCTCATTATCAGCGAACGGTTGACCGATTCGGTGATCTAGAACCTCAGAATGGCTTGTTATGAGATTACAGATCATTATCAGTGAACAGTTGACCGATTCAGCAATGTGGAACTTGAGAATAGCTTGTTAAGAGATAACAGCTCATTATCAGCAAACGATTCACCGATTCGATGATCTAGAACCTCAGAACAACTTTTTATGAGATTACAGCTTATTATCAGCGAATGGTTGACCGATTCGAGGATCTATAACCTCAAAAAAACTTGTTATGAGATTACAACTCATTATCAGTGAACGGTTGACCGATTCAGCGATGTGGAACCTCAGAATGACTTGTTATGAGATTTTAGCTCATTATCAATGAACGGTTGACCGATTCAGTGATGTAGAACCTTAGAACGGCTTGTTAAGAGATTATAGCTCATTATCAATGAACAGTTGATCGATTCGGTGATGAATAACCTCAGAATGGCTTGTTATGAGATTATAGCTCATTATCAGCGAATGGTTGACCAATTCGCCAATGTGGAACCTCAGAACACCTTGTTACAAGATTGTAGCTCATTATCAATGAATGATTGACCGATTCGGTGATCTAGACCCTCAGAATGGCTTGTTATGAGATTACAGCTCATTATCAGGGAATGCTTGACCAATTCATTGATGTGGAACCTTAGAACAGCTTATTTTGAGATTACAGCTCATTATCAGTGAATGGTTGACCGGTTCGGCGATGTGGAACCTTAGAATGACTTGTTATGAGATTACAACTCATTATTAGTGAACAGTTGACCGATTTGGTGATCTAGAACCTTAGAACGGCTTGTTATCAGATTACAGCTCATTATCAGTGAATGGTTGACCAATTCGGCGATGTGGAACCTCAGAATGACTTGCTATGAGATTACAACTCATTATCAATGAATGGTTGACCGATTCGGTGATGTGGAACCTTAGAATGGCTTGTTATGAGATTACAGCTAATTATCAACGAACGGTTGACTGATTCAGTGATGTGGAACCTCAACATGATTTATTATGAGATTATAGCTCATTATCAGTGAATAGTTGACCGATTCGATGATGTGGAACCTCAAAATGGCTTATTATGAGATTACAATTCATTATCAGTGAACGGTTGACCAATTTAATGATCTAGAACCTTAGAATGACTTGTTATGAGATTACAACTCATTATCAGTGAATGGGTGACCGATTCAGTGATGTAGAACCTTAGAATAGCTTGTTATGAGATTGTAGCTCATTAGTAATAAATGGTTGACCGATTTGGCGATGTGGAACCTTAGAAAGGCTTGTTATGAGATTACAGCTCATTATCAGTGAAAAGTTGACCGATTCGGTGATGTGGAACCTCAGAACAGCTTGTTATGAGATTACAGCTCATTATCAGTGAACGGTTGACCGATTTGGCGATGTGGAACCTCAGAATGGCTTGTTACAAGATTGTAGCTCATTATCAATGAATGGTTGACCGATTCAGTGATGTGGAACCTCAGAATGGCTTGTTATAAGATTACAGCTTATTATCAATGAATGATTGACTGATTTAGTGATCTAGAACCTCAGAATGGCTTGTTATGAGAATACAACTCATTATCAGTGAACGATTGACCGATTCGACAATGTGGAACCTCAGAAGAGCTTGTTATGAGAGTATAGCTCATTATCAGTGAACGGTTGACTGAGTCAGCGATGTGGAACCTTAGAATGACTTGTTATGAGATTACAGCTAATTATCAGTGAATGGTTGACCGATTCAGCGATCTAGAACCTCAAAATGGCTTTTTATGAGCTTACAGCTCATTATCATCGAATGGTTGACCGATTCGGTGATGTGGAACCTCAAAACAACTTTTTATGAGATTATAGCTCATTATCAGTTAATAGTTGACCGTTTCGATGATCTAAAACCTCAGAATGGCTTGTTATGAGATTACAGCTCATTATCAGCGAACGGTTGACTGATTTGGCGATCTAGAACCTTAGAATGGCTTGTTATGAGATTATACCTCATTATCAGCAAACGATTGACCGATTAGGCGATCTATAACCTCAGAATGGCTTGTTATGAGATTACAACTCATTATCAGTGAATGGTTGACCAATTCAGCAATGTGCAACCTCAGAATGACTTGTTACAAGATTGCAGCTCATTATCAATGAACGGTTGACCGATTTGGCGATGTGGAACCTCAGAATGGCTTGTTATGAGATTATAGCTCATTATCAATGAACGGTTGACCAATTCGGTGATGTAGAACATTAGAACGGCTTTTTATGAGATTATAACTCTTTATCAGTGAACGGTTGATCAATTCGATGATGTGGAACCTTAGAATAGCTTGTTACAAGATTGTAGCTCATTATCAGTGAATGGTTGACCGATTTGTTGATCTAGAACCTCAAAAAGGCTTGTTAGGAGATTACAGCTCATTATCAGTGAATGGTTGACCGATTCAGCAATGTGAAACCTCAGAATAGCTTGTTATGAGATTATAGCTCATTATCAGTGAATGATTGACTGATTCATCGATGTGGAACCTCAGAATGACTTGTTATGAGATTACAGCTCATTATCAACAAATAATTGACTGATTCGGTGATCTAGAAGCTCAGAAAAGCTTGTTATGATATTACAGCTCATTATCAGTGAACGGTTGACCGATTCAGTGATGTGGAACCTCAGAATGACTTGTTATGAGATTGCATCTCATTATCAGCGAATGATTGACCGATTCGGTGATGTGGAACCTCATAACGGCTTGTTATCAGATTACAACTCATTATTAGTGAATGGTTGATCGATTCAATGATCTAGAAGCTTAGAATGACTTGTTATGAGATTACATCTCATTATCAGTGAATAGTTGACCGATTCGGCAATGTGGAACCTCAAAAGGGCTTGTTACGAGATTGTAGCTCATTATTAATTAATGGTTGAACGATTCTACAATGTGGAACCTTAGAATGGCTTTTTATGAGATTACAGCTCATTATTACTGAACAGTTGACCGATTTGGCGATGTCGAACCTCAGAATGGCTTGTTATGAGATTAAAGCTCATTATCAGTGAACAGTTGACCGATTCAGCGATCTAGAACCTCAGAATGGCTTATTATGAGATTAGAACTCATTATCAGCAAATAGTTGACCGATTCGGCGATGTGGAACCTCAAAATAGCTTGTTATGAGATTACAGCTCATTATCAATGAACGACTGACAGATTTGGTGATCTAGAACCTCATAATGGATTGTTATGAGATTACTACTCATTATCAGCGAACGGTTGACCCATTCGGTGATCTAGAACCTCAAAACAGCTTGTTATGAGATTATAGGTCATTATCAGTGAATGGTTGACCGATTCAGCAATCTATAACCTAAGAATGGTTTGTTATGAGATTGCAACTCATTATCAGTGAACGGTTGACCGATTCGGTGATGTGAAACCTCAGAATGACTTGTTACGAGATTGTAGCTCATTATCAATAAATGGTTGACCAATTCAGTGATGTGGAACCTTAGAATGGCTTGTTATGAGATTAGAGCTCATTATTAGTGAACGGTTGACTGATTCAGTGATCTAGAACCTCAGAACAGCTCATTGTGAGATTACAACTCATTTTCAGTGAGCGATTGAGCAATTAAGTGATGTGGAACCTCAGAACAACTTGTTCTAAGATTATAGCTCATTATCAGTGAATGGTTGACCGATTCGGCGATGTGAAACCTCAGAATGACTTGTTATGAGATTACAGCTCATTATCAGTGAATAGTTGACTGATTTGGTGATCTAGAACCTTGCAATGGCTTGTTATGAGATTACAGCTCATTATCAGTGAACGATTGACCGATTTGGCAATGTGGAACCTCAGAATGACTTGTTATGAGATTACAACTCATTATCAGTGAACGGTTGACCGATTTGGCAATGTGGAACCTCAGAATGACTTGTTATGAGATTACAACTCATTATGAATGAATGGTTGACTGATTTAGTGATGTAGAACCTCAGAATGGCTAGTTATGAGATTACAACTCATTATCAAGGAACGGTTGATCGATTCAATGATGTGGAACCTCAGAATGACTTGTTATTAGATTACAGCTCATTATCAGTGAATGGTTGACCAATTCAGTGATGTAGAACCTTAGAATAGCTTATTCTGAGATTACAGCTCATTATCAGTGAATGGTTGACTGATTCGGTGATGTGGAACCTTAGAATGACTTGTTATGAGATTACAACTCATTATCAGTGAACAGTTGACCAATTCGGTGATCTAGAACCTTAGAACAACTTGTTATAAGATTACAATTCATTATCAGCGAACGGTTGACCGATTCGGTGATGTGGAACCTCAAAATGACTTGCTATGAGATTACAACTCATTATCAATGAATGGTTGACCGATTCGGTGATGTGGAACCTCAGAATGGCTTGTTATGAGATTACAGCTCATTATCAACAAACGGTTGACCGATTTAGTGATGTGGAACCTCAGCATGATTTGTTATGAGATTTTAGCTCATTATCAATGAATAGTTGACCGATTCGGTGATATGGAACATCAAAATGGCTTATTATGAAATTACAGTTCATTATCAGTGAATGGTTGACCGATTTGATGATCTAAAACCTCAGAATGACTTGTTATGAGATTACAGCTCATTATTAGTGAATGGTTGACCGATTCAGCGATGTAGAACCTCAGAATAGCTTATTATGAGATTGTAGCTCATTATTAATAAATGGTTGACCGATTCAGCAATGTGGAACCTTAGAAAGGCTTGTTATGAGATTATAGCTCATTATCAATGAACGATTGACTGATTCGACGATGTGGAAATTTAGAATGGCTTGTTATGAGATTACAGCTTAGTATCAGTGAATGGTTGACCGATTCGGCGATGTGGAACCTCAGAATGGCTTGTTACAAGATTGTAGCTCATTATCAATGAATGGTTGACCAATTCAGTGATGTGGAATCTCAGAATGGCTTGTTATAAGATTACAGCTCATTATCAATGAATGATTGACCGATTGAGCGATCTAGAACCTCAGAGTGGCTTGCTATGAGAATATAACTCATTATTAGTGAACGGTTGACCGATTCGATAATGTGGAACCTGGGAAGAGCTTGTTATGAGAGTATAGCTCATTATCAGCAAACGGTTGACCGATTCAGTGATGTGGAACCTCAGAATGACTTGTTATGAGATTACAGCTAATTATCAGTGAACGGTTGACCGATTCAGCGATCTAGAACCTCAAAATGGCTTTTTATGAGCTTACAGCTCATTATCATTGAATGGTTGACATATTCAGTGATGTGGAACCTCAGAATAGCTTTTTATGAGATTTTAGCTCATTATCTGTGAATAGTTGACCCTTTCGGCGATCTAGAACCTCAGAATGGTGTGTTATGAGATTACAGCTCATTATCAGTGAACGGTTGACCGATTCAGTAATATAGAACCTTAGAATGGCTTGTTATGAGATTATAGCTCATTATTAGCGAATGGTTGACCGATTAGGGGATCTATAACCTCAGAATGGCTTGTTATGAGATTACAACTCATTATCAGCAAACGGTTGACCGATTCAGCAATGTGCAACCTCAGAATGACTTGTTACAAGATTGTAGCTCATTCTCAATGAATGGTTGACTGATTTGGTGATGTGGAACCTCAGAACGGCTTGTTATGAGATTATAGGTCATTATCAATGAATGGTTGACCAATTTGATAATGTAGAACCTCAAAATGGCTTGTTATGAGATTACAACTCATTATCAGTGAACGGTTGATCGATTCGATGATGTGGAACCTTAGAACAGCTTGTTACAAGATTATAGCTCATTATCAGTGAATGGTTGACCGATTCAGTGATCTAGAACCTCAGAAAGGCTTGTTATGAGATTACAGCTCATTATTAGTGAATGGTTGACTGATTCAGTGATGTGGAACCTCAGAACAGCTTGTTATGAGATTACAACTCATTATCAGTGAATGATTGACTGATTCATTGATGTGGAACCTCAGAATGACTTGTTATGAGATTATAGCTTATTATCAACAAACAATTGATCGATTCAGTGATCTAGAAGCTCATAATGGCTTGTTATAATATTACAGCTCATTATCAGTGAATAGTTGACTGATTCGGTGATGTGGAACCTCAGAATGACTTGTTATGAGATTATAGCTCATTATCAGTGAACGATTGACCGATTCAGCGATGTGGAACCTCATAACAGCTTATTATGAGATTACAGCTCATTATTAGTGAATGGTTGATCGATTCAGCGATCTAGAACCTCAGAATGACTTGTTATGAGATTACAGCTCATTATTAGTGAATGGTTGACCAATTCGGCGATGTGGAACCTCAGAATGGCTTGTTACGAGATTGTAGCTCATTATCAATGAACAGTTGAATGATTCTGTGATGTGGAACCTTAGAATGGCTTGTTATGAGATTACAGCTCATTATCAGTGAATGGTTGACCAATTTGGCGATGTGGAACCTCAGAATGGCTTGTTATGAGATTAAAGCTCATTATCAGTGAACAGTTGACCGATTCGGCGATCTAGAACCTCAGAATAGCTTGTTATGAGATTACAACTCATTATCAGCGAACGGTTGACTGATTCGGCGATGTGGAACCTCAGAACAACTTGTTATGAGATTACAGCTCATTATCAGTGAATGATTGACCGATTCAGTGATCTGGAACCTCAGAACAGATTGATATGAGATTACAGCTCATTATCAGCGAATGGTTGACTAATTTGGTGATCTAGAACCTCAAAATGGCTTGTTATGAGATTACAGCTCATTATTAGTGAATGGTTGACTAATTCAGTGATCTTTAACCTCAAAATGGCTTGTTATGAGATTACAACTCATTATTAGCGAACGGTTGACTGATTCGGTGATGTGGAACCTCAGAATGACTTGTTACAAGATTACAGCTCATTATCAATGAATGGTTGACCAATTCGGTGATGTGGAACCTTAGAATGGCTTGTTAAGAGATTAGAGCTCATTATTAGTGAATGGTTGACTGATTCAGTGATCTAGAACCTCAGAATGGCTGGTTATGAGATTACAACTCATTATCAATGAACTATTGAGCAATTCGATGATGTGGAATCTCAGAACAACATGTTCTAAGATTATAGCTCATTATCAGTGAATGGTTGACCGATTCGGCGATGTGGAACCTCAGAATGACTTGTTATGAGATTACAGCTCATTATTAGCAAACAGTTGACCGATTCGGTGATCTAGAACCTTAGAATGGCTTGTTATGAGATTACAGCTCATTATCAGTGAACGGTTGACCGATTTGGCAATGTGGAAACTTAGAATGACTTGTTATGAGATTATAACTCATTATCAATGAATGGTTGACCGATTCAGCGATGTGGAACCTCAGAATGGCTAGTTATGAGATTACAGCTCATTATAAAGGGACGGTTGACCGATTCAATAATGTGGAACCTTAGAATGACTTGTTATGAGATTATAGCTCATTATCAGTGAATGGTTAACCGATTCAGCGAAGTGGAACCTCAGAATGACTTGTTATAAGATTATAGCTCTTTATCAGTGAACAGTTGACCAATTTGGCATTCTAAAACCTCAGAATGACTTGTTATGAGATTATAGCTCATTATTAGTGAACAGTTCACCGATTCAGCGATGTGGAACCTCAGAATAACTTGTTACGAGATTGTAGCTCATTATCAATGAACGGTTGACCAATTCGGTGATGTAGAACCTTAGAATGGCTTGTTATGAGATTAAAGCTCATTATCAGTAAATGGTTGACCGATTTGGCGATGTTGAACCTCAGAACAACTTGTTATGAGATTACAGCTCATTATCAGTGAACGGTTGACCGATTCAGTGATGTGGAACCTCAAAATGACTTGTTACGAGATTCTAGCTTATTATCAATGAATGGTGTACCGATTCGACAATGTGGAACCTCAGAATGACTTGTTATGAGATTACAGCTCATTATCAATGAAACGGTTGATCGATTCGGCGATCTAGAAACTCAGAATGGCTTGTTATGAGATTACAGCTCATTATCAGTGAATAGTTGACTGATTCAGTAATCTAGAACCTTAAAATGACTTGTTATGAGATTATAGCTCATTATCAGTGAACGGTTGACCGATTCAGTGATCTATAATCTCAGAATGGCTTGTTATGAGATTAAAACTCATTATCAGCAAACGGTTGACTGATTAGGTGATGTGGAACCTTAAAATAGCTTATTATGAGATTATAGCTCAGTATCAGTGAATGGTTGACTGATTTGGCGATGTGGAACCTCAATACGAGTTGTTATGAGATTATAGCTCATTATCAGTGAACAGTTGACTGATTCAGTGATCTAGAACCTTAGAACAACTTGTTATGAGATTACAGCTCATTATTAGTGAACAGTTGACCGATTCAGGGATTATGGAACCTTAGAATGACTTGTTATGAGATTACAACTCATTATCAATGAATGGTTGATCGATTTGGCGATGTGGAAGCTCACAATGCCTTGTTATGAGATTACAGCTCATTATCAACAAACGGTTGACCGATTCGGTGATGTGGAACCTCAGAATGACTTGTTATGAGATTCCACCTCATTATCAGTGAATGGTTGACCAATTCGGTGATGTGCAATCTTAGAATGACTTATTATGAGATTATAACTCATTATCAGTTAACGGTTGACCGATTCTATGATCTAGAACCTCAAAATGACTTGTTATGAGATTACAACTCATTATCAGCAAATGGTTGACCGATTTGGCCATGTGGAACCTCAGAACAGTTTGTTACGAGATTGTAGCTCATTATCAATGAATGGTTGACCGATTCAGCAATGTGGAACCTTAGAATAGCTTGTTATGAGATTACAACTCATTATCAGTGAACAGTTGACTGATTCGGTGATGTGGAACCTCAGAATGACTTGTTATGAGATTATAGCTCATTATCAGTGAATAGTTGACCGATTTGGTGATCTAGAACCTTAGAATGGCTTGTTATCAGATTATAGCTCATTATCAATGAACAGTTGACTGATTCAGCGATGTGGAACCTAAGAACAACTTGTTATGAGATTATAGCTCATTATCAGCGAATGGTGGACCGATTGAGTGATCTAGAACCTCAGAATGGCTTGTTATGAGATTATAGCTCATTATCGATGAACGGTTGACCGATTCAGTGATCTATAACCTGAGAATAACCTTTTATGAGATTACAACTCATTATCAGTGAATGGTTGACCGATTCAGTGATGTGGAACCTCAGAATGACTTGTTACAAGATTGTAGCTCATTATCAATGAATGGTTGACTGATTTGGCAATGTGGAACCTTAGAACTGCTTGTTATGAGATTACAGCTCATTATCAATGAACGGTTGACTGATTTGGTGATGTAGAACCTTAGAATGGCTTGTTATGAGATTACAGCTCATTATCAGCAAACAGTTAACCGATTCAGCAATGTTGAACCTCAGAATAACTTATTATGAGATTGTAGCTCATTATCAATGAATGGTTGACCAATTCAGTGATCTAAAACCTCAAAATGGCTTATTATGAGATTAGAGCTCATTATCAGTGAATGCTTGACCGATTCAGTGGTGTGGAACCTTAGAACAGCTTGTTCTGAGATTATAGCTCATTATCAGTGAATGGTTGACCGATTCGGTGATGTGGAACTTTAGAATGACTTTTTATGAGATTACAGCTCATTATTAGTGAACAGTTGACCGATTTGATGATCTAGAACCTCAGAATAGCTTGTTATGATATTACAGCTCAATATCAGCGTGCGGTTGATCGATTCGGTGATGTAGAACCTCAGAATAACTTGTTATGAGATTACAACTCATTATCGATGAATGGCTTACCGATTCAATGATGTGGAACCTCATAATGGCTTAGTATGAGATTACAACTCATTATCAATGAACGGTTGACCAATTCAGTGATGTGGAACCTCAGAATGACTTGTCATGAGATTGTAGCTCATTATCAGTGAATGGTTGACCGATTCAGCGATGTAGAACCTTAGAACAACTTGTTATGAGATTACAGCTCATTATCAATGAATGGTTGACCGATTTAGTGATGTAGAACCTTAGAATAGCTTGTTATGAGATTACAGCTCATTATCAATAAATAGTTGACCAATTTGCTGATATAGAACCTTAGAACAGCTTGTTATGAGATTACAACTCATTATCAGTGAACGGTTGAGCGATTCGGTGATGTGGAACCTTAGAATGGCTTGTTATAAGGTTACGGCTCATTATCATTGAATGGTTGACCGATTCAGTGATCTAGAACCTTAGAATGGCTTGTTATGAGATTATAGCTCATTATCAGCAAATGGTTGACCGATTCGATGATGTGGAACCTTAGAATAGCTTGTTATGAGATTATAGCTCATTATCAGCAAACGGTTGACCGATTCAGCGATCTAGAACCGCAGAATGGCTTGTTATGAGATTATAGCTCATTATCAGCAAATAGTTGATCGATTCGGTGATCTAGAACCTCAGAATAGCTTTTTATGAGATTATAGCTCATTATCAGTGAATGGTTGACCGATTCAGTGATCTATAACCTCAGAACGACTTATTATGAGATTACAAGTCATTATCAGGAAATGGTTGACTGATTCAGTGATGTGGAACCTTAGAATGACTTGTTACGAGATTGCAACTCATTATCAATGAATGGTTGACTGATTCGGCAATGTGGAACCTCAAAATGGCTTGTTATGAGATTACAGCTCATTATCAATGAATGGTTGACTGATTTGGTGATGTAGAACCTTAGAATGGATTGTTATGAGATTACAGCTCATTATCAGTTAACAGTTGACCGATTCAGCAATGTGGAACCTTAGAATAGCTTGTTACAAGATTGTAGCTCATTATCAGTGAATGGTTGACCAATTCAATGATCTAGAACCTTAGAATGGCATGTTATGAGATTATAGCTCATTATCAGCAAACGATTGACTGATTTGGTGATGTGGAACTTCAGAATAGCTTGTTATGAGATTATAGCTCATTATCAACGAACGGTTGACCGATTCAGTGATGTGGAACCTCAGAATGACTTGTTATGAGATTATAGCTCATTATCAGTGAATAGTTGACCGATTCAGTGATCTAGAACCTTAGAATGGCTTGTTATGAGATTACAGCTCATTATCAGCGAACGATTACCAATTCGGTGAAGTGGAACCTTAGAATGACTTGTTATGAGATAACAACTAATTATCATTGAATGGTTCACTGATTTGGCAATTTGGAAGGTCAGAATGGCTTGTTATGAGATTATAGCTCATTATCATTGAACGGTTGACTGATTCAATGATGTGGAACTTCAGAATGACTTGTTATGAGATTGCAGCTCATTATCAGTGAACAGTTGACCAATTCGGTGATGTGGAACCTCAAAATGGCTTGTTATGAGATTACAGCTCATTATCAGTGAACGGTTGACTGATTGGGTGATCTAGAACCTCAGAATGACTTGTTATGAGATTATAGCTCATTATCAGTGAATGGTTGACTGATTTGGCAATGTGGAACCTTAGAATGGCTTGTTACAAGATTGTAGCTCACTATCAATGAATGGTTGACTGATTCAGTGATGTGGAACCTCAGAACGACATTTTTATGAGATTACAGCTTATTATCAGCGAATGGTTGACCAATTCAGTAATGTGGAACCTCATAATGGCTTGTTATGAGATTACAACTCATTATCAGTGAATGGTTGACCGATTAAGTGATGTGGAACCTCAGAATAGCTTGTTATGAGATTACAGCTCATTATCAGCGAACAGTTGACCGATTTGGCGATCTAGAACCTTAGAACGGCTTGTTATGAGATTACAGCTCATTATCAATGAACGATTGACCAATTCGGTGATCTATAACCTTAGAATGACTTGTTATGAGATTACAACTCATTATCAGTGATCGGTTGACCGATTTGGCGATGTTGAACCTTAGAATAACTTGTTATGCGATTGTAGCTCATTATCAATGAACGGTTGACCGATTCGACGATATGGAACCTTAGAATGGCTTGTTATGAGATTACAACTCATTATCAATGAACGGTTGACCGATTCGGCGATGTAGAACCTCAGAACGGCTAGTTATGAGATTACAACTCATTATCAATGAACGGTTGACCGATTCGGCAATGTGGAACCTCAGAATAGCTTGTTACGAGATTGTAGCTCATTATCAATGAATGGTTGACCGACTCAATGATCTAGAACCTCAGAATAGCTTGTTATGAGATTACAGCTCATTATAAGTGAATGGTTGACCGATTTGATGATGTGGAACCTCAAAATAGCTTTTTCTGAGATTATAGCTCATTATCAGTGAACGGTAGATCGATTTGGCGATGTGAAACCTCAGAACAACTTGTTATGAGATTACAGCTCATTATCAGCGAACAGTTGACCGATTCGGTGATCTAGAACCTCAGAACAACTTGTTATGAGATTACAACTCATTATCAGTGAATGGTTGACCGATTTGGCAATGTGGAACCCCAGAATGACTTGTTATGAGATTACAACTCATTATTAATGAATGGTTGACCGATTCAGTGATGTAGAACCTCAAAATGGCTTATTATGAGATTATAGCTCATTATCAATGAATAATTGACTGATTCTGTGATGTGAAACATTAGAATGACTTGTTATGAGATTATAGCTCATTATCAGTGAACGATTGACCGATTCAGTGATGTGGTACCCCAAAATGGCTTGTTATAAGATTACAGCTCATTATAAGTGAACGGTTGACCGAGTTGGCAATCTAGAACCTCAAAATGACTTGTTATGAGATTACAACTCATTATTAGTGAATGGTTGACTAATTTGTTGATGTGGAACCTTAGAATGGCTTGTTACTAGATTGTAGCTTGTTATCAATGAATAGTTGACCGATTTGGTGATGTGGAAACTTAGAATGGCTTGTTATGAGATTACAGCTCATTATCAATGAACAGTTGACTGATTTGGTGATGTGGAACCTTAGAATGGCTTGTTATGAGATTACAACTCATTATCAGCAAATAGTTGACCGATTCAGTGATGTGGAAACTCAGAATGGCTTGTTACGAGATTGTAGCTCATTATCAATGAACAGTTGACCGATTTGGTGATGTGGAACCTCATAAAGGCTTGTTATGAGATTACAGCTCATTATCAATGAACGATTGACCGATTCGGTGATCTAGAACCTAAGAATGGCTTGTTATGAGATTATAGCTCATTATCAGCGAACAGTTGGCCTATTCAGCGATGTAGAACCTTAGAATAGCTTTTTACGAGATTGTAGCTCATTATCAATGAATGGTTGACTGATTCAGCGATGTGGAACCTGAGAATGGCTTGTTATGAGATTACATCTTGTTATCAGTGAACGGTTGACCGATTCAGCGATGTAGACCCTCAGAATAGCTTGTTATGAGATTACAGCTCATTATCAGTGAACGGTTGACCGATTCGGTGATCTAGAACCTCAACTTGGCTTGTTACGAGATTATAGCTCATTATCAGTGAATGGTTGACTGATTCAGCTATCTAGAAACTCAGAATGGCTTGTTATGAGATTATAGCTCATTATCAGTGAATGGTTGACTGATTCGGTGATCTATAACCTTAGAACGACTTGTTATGAGATTAAAACTCATTATCAGTGAACGGTTGATCGATTCAGCGATGTGCAACCTCAGAATGACTTGTTACGAGATTATAGCTCATTATCAATGAACGGTTGACTGATTCAGTGATGTGAAACCTTAGAATGACTTGTTATGAGATTACAGCTCATTATCAATGAATGGTTGACTAATTCAGCGATGTAGAACCTTAGAATAGCTTGTTATGAGATTACAGCTCATTATTAGTGAATGGTTGACTGATTCGGTGATGTGGAACCTCACAACAGCTTGCTACAAGATTGTAACTCATTCTTTGCAAACAGTTGACCGATTCGGTGATCTAGAACCTTAGAATGACTTGTTATGAGATTACAGCTCATTATAAGTGAATGGTTGACAGATTTGGCAATGTGGGACCTCATAATACCTTGTTTTGAGATTATAGCTCATTATCAGTGAACGGTTGACCGATTCGGTGATGTGGAACCTCAGAATGACTTGTTATGAGATTACAGCTCATTATCAGTGAACAGTTGACTAATTCAGCGATCTAGAACCCCAAAATAGCTTGTTATGAGATTACAGCTCATTATCAGCAAACAGTTGACCAATTCAGTGATGTGGAACCTTAAAATTACTTGTTATGAGATTATAGCTCATTATTAATGAATGGTTGATCGATTCAGCAATCTAGAACCTTAGAATAGCTTGTTATGAGATTACTGCTCATTATTAGTGAACGATTGACTGATTCAGCGATGTGGAACCTCAGAATAGCTTGTTATGAGATTATAGCTCATTATCAGCAAACGGTTGACCGATTCAGCAATGTGGAACCTCATAACGGGTTGTTATGAGATTACAGCTCATTATCAGCAAATGGTTGACCGATTCAGTGATCTAGAATCTCAAAATGGCTTGTTATGAGATTACAGCTCATTATTAGCGAATGGTTGACTGATTCGGTGATGTGGAACCTCAGAATAGCTTGTTATGAGATTACAACTCATTATCAACAAATGATTGACTGATTCGGTGATCTAGAACCTTAGAACAACTTGTTATGAGATTATAACCCATTATCAATAAATGGTTGATCGATTTAGTGATGTAGAACCTCAGAATAGCTTGTTACAAGATTGTAGCTCATTATCAGTGAACGGTTGACCGATTCGGTGATCTAGAACCTCATAATGGCTAGTTATGAGATTACATCTCATTATCAATGAATGGTTGACCGATTTGGTGATCTAGAACCTCAGAATGGCTTGTTATGAGATTATAGCTCATTATCAGCAAATGGTTGACCAATTTGGTGATGTGGAACCTCAGAATGGCTTGTTATGAGATTACAGCTCATTATCAGCAAACGGTTGACCGATTCAGTGATGTGGAACCTCAGAATGACTTGTTACAAGACTATAGCTCATTATCAATTAACAGTATACCAATTTGGTAATTTGGAACCTTAGAGCGGCTTGTTATGAGATTACAGCTCATTATCAATGAACGATTGACCGATTCGGTGATGTAGAACCTTAGAACAGCTTGTTATGAGATTGTTGCTCATTATCAGCAAATGGTTGACCGAGTTGGCTATGTGGAACATCAGAATGACTTGTTATGAGATAACCACTCATTATCAATGAATGGTTGACCAATTCGGTGATGTGGAACCTCAGAATGGCTTGTTATGAGATTATAGCTCATTAACAATGAACGGTTGACCGATTCGACAATGTGGAACCTCAAAATGACTTGTTATGAGATTGTAGCTCAATATCAATGAACGGTTGACTGATTCGATGATGTGGAACCCTAGAATGGCTTGTTATGAGATTAATGCTCATTATCAGTGAATGGTTGACCAATTCAACGATCTAGAACCTCAGAATGACTTGTTAAGAGATTACAGCTCATTATCAGTGAATGGTTGACCGATTCAGGTATGTGAAACCTCAAAATGGCTTGTTACAAGATTGTAGGTCATTATCAATGAACGGTTGATCGATTCGGCTATGTGGAACCTTAGAATGGCTTGCTATGAGATTACAGTTCATTATTAGTGAATGGTTGATCGATTCGGTGATGTGGAACCTCAGAATGGCATGTTATGAGATTACAACTCATTATCAGCGAATGGTTGACCAATTCGGCGATGTGGAACCTCAGAATGGCTTGTTATGAGATTGTAGCTCATTATCAATGAATAGTTGACTGATTCGGCGATGTGGAACCTCAAAATAGCTTGTTATGAGATTACAACTCATTATCAAAGAACGGTTGACCAATTCGGTGATCTAGAACCTCAAAATGGCTTGTTTTGAGATTACAACTCATTATAAGTGAACGGTTGACCGATTTGGTGATGTGGAACCTCAAAATAGCTTGTTATGAGATTACAACTCATTATCAACGAACGGTTGACTGATTCAATGATGTGGAAGCTTAGAATGGCTTGTTATGAAATTACAGCTCATTATCAGTGAACGGTTGACTGATTTAGCGATCTAGAACCTCAAAATGGCTTGTTATGAGATTACAGCTCATTATCAGTGAACGGTTGACCAATTTGGCGATGTGGAACCTTAAAATAGCTTGTTACAAGATTACAGCTCATTATCAGCAAATAGTTGATTGATTCTATGATCTAGAACCTCAGAATGGCTTGTTATCAGATTACAGCTCATTATTAGTGAACGGTTGACCAATTTGGTGTTCTAGAACCTTAGAATGGCTTGTTATGAGATTATAGCTCATTATCAGTGAACAGTCAATCGATTCGGCGATCTAGAATGTCAGAATGACTTGTTATGAGAATACAGCTTATTATTAGTGAACAATTGACCGATTCGGCGATGTGGAACCTCAGAATGACTTGTTATGAGATTGCAGCTCATTATCAGTGAATAGTTGACTGATTCAGTGATGTGGAACCTTAGAACAACTTGTTATGAGATTATAGCTCATTATCAGTGAATAGTTGACCGATTCAATGATCTAGAACCTTAGAAACTTGTTATGAGATTACAACACATTATCAGCAAATGGTTGACCGATTCGGCGATGTGGAACCTCAAAATGACTTGTTACGAGATTGTAGCTCATTATTAATGAACGGTTGACCGATTCAGCGATGTGGAACCTTAGAATGGCTTGTTATGAGATTACAGCTCATTATCAGTGAAGGGTTGACCGATTTGGTGATATGGAACCTTAGAATGGCTTGTTAAGAGATTATAGCTTGTTATCAGTGAATAACTGACTGATTTAGCGATCTAGAACCTCAGAATGGATTGTTATGACATTATAGCTCATTATCAACAAACTGTTGACTGATTTGGTGATGTTGAACCTCAGAATGGCTTGTTATGAGATTACAGCTCATTATCAGCAAATGGTTGACTGATTTGGTGATCTAGAACCTCAAAACAACTTGTTATGAGATTACAGCTCATTATCAGCAAACGGTTGACAGATTTGGCGATGTGGAATGTTAGAATATCTTATTATGAGATTACAGCTCATTATTAGCAAAGGGTTGACCAATTCGGTGATCTAGAACCTCAGAATGACTTGTTATGAGATTACAGCTCATTATCAGTGAATGGTTGACCGATTTGGCAATCTAGAACCTCAGCACGGCTTGTTATGAGATTACAGCTCATTATCAGCGAACAATTGACCGATTTGGTGATCTATAACCTCATAATGGCTTGTTATGAGATTACAACTCATTATCAGTGAATGATTGACCGATTTGGCGATGTTGAACCTCAGAATGACTTGTTACAAGATTACAGCTCATTATCAATGAACGGTTGACCGATTCAGTGATGTGGAACCTTAGAATGACTTGTTATGAGATTATAGGTCATTATCAATGAATGGTTGACTGATTCGGTGATGTAGAACCTCATTATAGCTTGTTATGAGATTATAGCTCATTATCAACAAATGGTTGACCAATTCGGAGATGTGGAACCTCAAAATAGCTTGTTATGAGATTATAGCTCATTATCAGTGAACGGTTGACCAATTTGGTGATGTGGAACCTCGGAATAGCTTGTTACAATATTGTAGCTCATTATCAGTGAATGGTTGATCGATTCGGCGATCTAGAACCTCAGAACGGCTTGTTATGAGATTACAGCTCATTATCAGCAAATGATTGACCAATTCGGCAATGTGGAACCTTTGAAAAGCTTGTTCTGAGATTACAGCTCATTATTAGTGAATGGTTGACCAATTCAATGATGTGGAACCATAGAATGACTTGTTATGAGATTACAACTCATTATCAGCGAACAATTGACCGATTCGGCAATCTAGAACCTCAGAATGACTTGTTATGAGATTACAACTCATTATCAGTGAATGGTTGATCGATTTGGTGATGTGGAACCTCAAAATGGCTTGTTATGAGATTACATCTCATTATCAATAAACGGTTGACCGATTTGGCGATGTGGAACCTCAGAATGACTTCTTATGAGATTGCAGCTCATTATCAGTGAACGGTTAACTGATTCGGCAATGTGGAACCTCAGATTACAACTCATTATCAGTAATCAGTTGACTAATTCAGTGATCTGGAACCTCAAAATAAACTTTTATGAGATTACAGCTCCTTATCAATGAATGATTGACCGATTCAGCGATCTATAACCTCAGAACAGCTTGTTATGAGATTATAACTCATTATCAGCGAATAGTTGACCGATTCGGTGATGTGGAACCTCAAAATGACTTGTTACGAGATTGCAGCTCATTATCAATGAATGGTTGACTGATTCGGCGATGTGAAACTTTAGAATGGCTTGTTATGAGATTATAGCTCATTATCAATGAACAGTTGACCGAATCAGTGATGTAGAACCTTAAAATGGCTTATTATGAGATTACAGTTCATTATTAGTGAACGATTGACCAATTCAGTGATGTGGAACCTCAGAACATCTTGTTACGAGGTTGTAGCTCATTATTAGTGAATAGTTGACTAATTTGATGAACTAGAACCTCAGAATGGCTTGTTATGAGATTACAGCTCATTATCAGTGAATGGTTGACTAACTTGGTGATCTAGAACCTCAAAATGGCTTGTTATGAGATTACAGCTCATTATCAGTGAACGGTTTGTTGGTGCTCAAATCGATAGATTGGACTTCTAGCGGATTTCTTTTATCCAACAAAGATGGATAAGATCGATTTGCCAACGAACGAGGTTTGAACAACCTCCTGCAATTTTGATTCCACGGAATCAAGGCTGGTGGACCTGCACTTTAAACTTGTCTTCAAGGTCTTCTTAGAGGCTTCCTGTAACAGAGAACTGAT
>MU225628.1:506420-525284 GCA_018584345.1 Thuja plicata | reverse complement strand
CGAAAGTGAGAAAGAAATAATTGAATATACAAAACATAAACTTAAAGTGAAATATGCACAAAACCAAACTATCACTTTAAAGAATGCCTATTCGTTTATCTGAAGGACTTGGTTGTAAAGAAAATAATGAAAATGATTATTGCACAATAGAGGAAAAATACAGACTTATCTCCCTTTGTCAAATTTCAAATTTCAAATTTCGAACTATCTTTCATTCCATCACATCAATGATTTCAACATATCGATCATCTTGTTCTAATTCAATCGTATAATTCTTGTAATTCTGTCTTCCTTTGCAGATTTGACTGAATATATATATAAAATCGAAAGGGTGTATTGGATCATCACACCCTTTCGTTACAAACTAACCTAGAACTAACCATTTTAACTATTACAACAGTTTTGAGATACAAATCTCTGCTTTTTCTAATTAAAACTACCAACCATTCAGTTGGAAAAACTTCTGAAACCTCCTAAACTGCTTGGTTTCTATAAAGCCTCCCTTGGTTGTATTCAGAAATCAATGGTTGGGAGCAATGGATCTGCAAACTTCTAGACAAAAATGGAGTCGATGCTTTGTATGGTGCCTGTAGACAACAAAACGCTTTCCACCAGCCATTATGTATTTGATGATTCCCTTTGTTGATCTGCAAGTTGTGTATACAATCTCTGCTGTTTTAATTTCATCGACTTGCTGTTGAAGTGTCGACTTGCCTGCAAATGGATGGCATTTTGCTGTTTGATGTAGGCACTTTAAACTTCTTTGTAGTCCACGTAGCATCCATCTGATATTAAACATTCTTAAGAATCTTTGCTGACTGTTGTAAACAGCGACCAACGTGCATTGGAGGTGGTGATAATGGTTTTTGCAAACTAATGTTGATGGCGACCTGTGCCATGGAGACGCCCAACCATTTGGAATGTGTGGAATATCGTGCCCACTGCTTTGAGGATGTCAACCACTACTAACTTGAACTCATAGACTATGCTTTTCCCGTGAAGGAGGGTGGCGGATATCCTGTTAAAAAACTTTGCAAACTATTGTTTTGTTCTCTATAGAGTGCAGATGTTTTCCAATACTGGTTTGAAGATGGCGTGGTGGAAGCTATCTGTTGTTTGATGGAAGCATGGCGTAGCATCAAACTCACATTTCGCCCTTTTAACAATATAAACCATAACCATATTATTATTTGTCAAAGTAAATAATAATAATAATTAGAATATGATTATAGCTTTTCTAAACCATCAATAATACTAAAAAAAAAAAGAGTTCCCAAGTAAGAATAATTTATCACAAAGCATTAGATTTTAACAAAATCAATACTATAATCCTCTATCATTATAATTACACAAATCTTTGTCATTTTTGTTAATTAACCTTCCTTTGTATTTATCTTCTCATTTCGATAAAAGCTTTGCTTTAATTTAATAATAGTAACAATAATAAAAACAACGTATTATTTAAAACCGGTTTTTCTTTGGTAACAAATGGCATGTAACATAAGTAAACATACTAACAATATAGCTTTTGTTTCATGATGATTAATACGAGAAATCATAAATATATATTAATGTCATGGGGAAAGAATAATAATATAGATACTTAAAGATTACATATGTATTAAACAACATCTTTTAGAACATTGTTCTTTCAAATTCTCTTTCAAAAGCATGACATATTTAAAAGACATGTTTATATTTACCAGTTCTTTCACCAATATTTTATCACACCTTTAACGTAATAATCACCCTAATTAAATTGGGGCATAACACATAGATCTATATATACAAAAAGGAAATATTCATTTATGATTGTCATTATTGGTCAAGTTATAACATGTTGTAATCAATCTTAATATCATGATCATAGATAACAACACAACCCTTCATTAAAATGATAAATATTCAAACCTATGGAAGATTAAATAAATCAAGATCAATCATTTTCAAAATGTTAAAAACACTTGAAAATATCATTAAACCAAAGATACGAATCTAGATCATGATTGTTAATTGCTTCTACCATCGATATGAATTTATAGATTAATAATGCAATGATAAGATATGCATAATTCCCTTTAATTGAATCAGGATCTATATGAAAACACCACATAGGATTTTGCACTTAGTCAAAAACATATTCAAGATCAATCGCAATTACATAATGCCCTTTAAGGAAAAAGGTCACAAAATTAGATTCTCAAATTCTCCAAGTGGAAAAGAAAACTTTAAGTAAATGATTCTAATACAAATGTGAATCTTCAAACATTAAACATTAAGACATATGAAAGTGAATAAATACGTGATAATACTTCGATAAGAGAAGGATGATAAACAATAGAAGTTATGAAAGACAAGTAAGTATGTGTAAATAGATACTTCCCTGAACGAGAATGGATGCAAGTCACCTCGTCGACATGGGTTCCACCACAGTTGACCGATTTGGTAATCTATAACCTCAGAATGGCTTGTTATGAGATTACAACTCATTATCAGTGAATGGTTGACCGATTCAGTGATGTGGAGCCCCATAATGACTTGTTACAAGATTGTAGCTCATTATCAATGAACAGTTGACCGATTCGGCGATGTGGAACCTCAGAATGGCTTGTTATGAAATTATAGCTAATTATCAATGAAGGATTGACCGATTTAGCGATGTAGAACCTCAGAATGGCTTCTTATGAGATTATAGCTCATTATCAGTGAACGGTTGACCAATTTACTGATGTAGAACCTTAGAACAACTTGTTACAAGATTGTAGCTCATTATCAGTGAACGGTTGACCGATTCAGTGATCTAGAACCTCAGAATGGCTTGTTATGAGATTACATCTCATTATCAATAAATGGTTGACCAATTCGGTGATCTAGAATGTCAGAATGACTTGTTATGAGATTACATCTCATTATCCGCAAATGGTTGACCGATTCGGCGATGTGGAACCTCAGAATCACTTGTTATGAGATTATAGCTCATTATCAGCAAACGGTTGACCGATTCGGTGATGTGGAACCTTAGAATGACTTGTTACGAGATTGTAGCTCATTATCAATGAATGGTTGACCAATTCGGCAATTTGGAACCTTAGAACGGCTTTTTATGAGATTACAGCTCATTACCAAGGAACGGTTGACCGATTCAGCGATGTAGAACCTTAGAACAGCTTGTTACGAGATTGTTGCTCATTATCAGCAAACGGTTGAATGATTTGGCAATGTGGAACATTAGAATGACTTGTTATGAGATAACAACTCATTATCAATGAATGGTTGACCGATTCGATGATGTGGAACCTCAGAATGGCTTGTTATAAGATTATAGCTCATTAACAATGAACAGTTGACTGATTCGGCAATGTGGAACCTTAGAATGACTTGTTATGAGATTGTAGCTCATTATCAATGAGTGGTTGACCAATTTGGTGATGTGGAACCCCAGAATGGCTTGTTATGAGATTACAGCTCATTATCAGTGAATGGTTGACCAATTCAATGATCTAGAACCTCAGAATGACTTGTTAAGAGATTACAGCTCATTATTAGCGAATGGTTGACCGATTCGACGATGTGAAACCTCAAAATAGCTTGTTATAAGATTGTAGGTCATTATCAATGAACGGTTGATCAATTTGGCTATGTGGAACCTTATAACAGCTTGCTATGAGATTACAGTTCATTATTAGTGAATGGTTGACCGATTCGGCGATGTGGAACCTCAGAATGGCATGTTATGAGATTCAGCTCATTATCAGTGAATGGTTGACCAATTCAGCGATGTGGAACCTCAGAACGGCTTGTTATGTGATTGTAGCACATTATTAGTGAATAGTTGACTGATTCGGCGATGTGGAACCTCCGAACGGCTTGTTATGAGATTACAACTCATTATCAAAGAATGGTTGACCGATTCGGCAATCTAGAACCTCAGAAACGCTTGTTATGAGATTACAGCTCATTATTAGTTAATGGTTGACCAATTTGGCGATGTGGAACCTCAGAACAGCTTGTTATGAGATTACAGCTCATTATCAGTGAACAGTTGACCGATTCAGCGATGTGGAAGCTTAGAATGGCTTGTTATGATATTACAACTCATTATCAGTGAATGGTTGACTGATTCAGCAATCTAGAACCTCAAAATGGCTTGATATGAGATTACAGCTCATTATCAGTGAACGGTTGACCGATTCTATGATGTGGAACCTCAGAATAGCTTATTACGAGATTACAGCTCATTATCAGCAAACAGTTGACTGATTCTATGATCTAAAACCTTAGAACGGCTTGTTATGAGATTACAGCTCATTATTAGTGAACGGTTGACCGATTTGGCGATCTAGAACCTTAGAATGGCTTGTTATGAGATTACAGCTCATTATCAGTGAACAGTTGACCGATTCGGCAATATAGAACCTCAAAATGGCTTTTTATGAGAATACAGCTTATTATTAGTGAATAGTTGACCGATTCAGCGATGTGGAACCTCAGAATGACTTGTTATGAGATTACAGCATATTATCAGCAAATGGTTGACCGATTTGGTGATGTGGAACCTCAGAATGACTTGTTACGAGATTGTAGCTCATTATCAATGAACGGTTGACCGATTCAGCGATGTGGAACCTTAGAATGGCTTGTTATGAGATTATATCTCATTATCAGCGAAGGCTTGACCAATTCAGCGATGCGAAACCTTAGAATGGCTTGTTAATTGATTACAGCTCATTATCAGTGAATAGCTGACCGATTTTGTGATCTAGAAACTCAGAATGGCTTGTTATGAGATTATAGCTCATTATCAATGAACTGTTGACTGATTCGGTGATGGTGAACCTTAGAATGGCTTGTTATGAGATTACAGCTCATTATCAACAAATGGTTGACTGATTCGGCGATCTAGAACCTTAGAACAACTTGTTATGAGATTACAACTCATTATCAACAAATGGTTGACCAATTTGGCAATGTGGAACCGTAGAATAGCTTGTTATGAGATTATAGCTCATTATCAGCAAAGAGTTGAACGATTCGGTGATCTAGAACCTCAGAATAGCTTGTTATGAGATTACAGCTCATTATTAGTGAACGGTTGACCGATTCGGCAATCTAGAACCTCAAAATGCCTTGTTATGAGATTACAACTCATTATCAGCGAATAGTTGACCGATTTGGCGATCTATAACCTCAGAATGGGTTGTTATGAGATTACAACTTATTATCAGTGAATGGTTGACTGATTTGGCGATGTCAAACCTCAGAATGACTTGTTACGAGATTGCAGCTCATTATCAATGAACAGTTGACTGATTTGGCGATGTGGAACCTTAGAATGACTTGTTATGAGATTATAGGTCATTATCAATGAATGGTTGATCGATTCAGTGATGTAGAACCTCATAATGGCTTTTTATGAGATTACAGCTCATTATCAGCAAATTGTTGACCAATTTGGTGATGTGGAACCTCAAAATAGCTTGTTATGAGATTGTAGCTCATTATCAGCAAATGGTTGACCAATTCAGTGATGTAGAAGGCTTGTTATGAGATTAAAGCTCATTATCAGCAAATGGTTGACCAATTCAGTGATGTGGAACCTTTGAAAAGCTTGTTCTATGATTACAGCTCATTATCAGTGAACAGTTGACCGATTCGGCGATGTGGAACCCTGAAATGACTTGTTATGAGATTACAGCTCATTATCAGTGAACAGTTGACCGATTCGGTGATCTAGAACCTCAGAACGGCTTGTTATGAGATTACAACTCATTATCAGTGAATGGTTGACTGATTCTATGATGTGAAACCTCACAATGACTTGTTATGAGATTACAACTCATTATCAATGAATGGTTGACCGATTCGGTGATGTGGAACCTCAAAATGGCTTGTTATGAGATTACAGCTCATTATCAATAAATAGTTGACTGATTTGGCGATGTGGAACCCCAGAATGACTTGTTATGAAATTGCAGCTCATTATCAGTGAATGGTTGACCGATTTGGCAATGTGGAACCTCAGACTACAACTCATTATCAGCAATCAGTTGACTAATTCAGTGATCTGGAACCTCAAAATGGCTTTTTATGAGATTACAACTCATTATCAGTGAACAGTTGACCGATTCATCGATCTATAACCTCAGAATAGCTTGTTATAAGATTATAAATCATTATCAGCAAATGGTTGACCGATTCGGCGATGTGGAACCTCAGAATGACTTGTTACGAGATTGCAGCTCATTATCAATGAACGGTTGGCTGATTCGGTGATGTGGAACCTTAGAATGGCTTGTTATGAGATTATAGCTCATTATCAATGAATGGTTGACCGATTCGGTGATGTAGAACCTCAAAATGGCTTGTTATGAGACTACAACTCATTATCAATGAACGGTTGACCAATTCGGTGATGTGGAACCTCAGAATAGCTTGTTACAAGATTATTGCTCATTATCAGCAAATATTTGACCAATTCAATGAACTAGAACCTCAGAATGGCTTGTTATGATATTACAACTCATTATCAGCAAATGGTTGACCAATTTGGTGATGTGGAACCTCAGAATAGCTTGTTATGAGATTACAACTCATTATCAGTGAACGGTTAACCGATTTGGTGATGTGGAACCTTAGAATGACTTCTTATGAGATTACAGCTCATTATCAGTGAATAGTTGAACGATTCGGCAATCTAGAACCTCAAAATGGCTTGTAATGAGATTACAGTTCATTATCAGCAAACGGTTGACCGATTCAGTGATGTGGAACCTCAAAATGACTTGTTATGAGATTATAACTCATTATCAATGAATGGTTGATCAATTTGCTGATGTGGAAGCTCAGAATGGCTTGTTATGAGATTATAGCTCATTATCAACAAACGGTTGACTGATTCAGCGATGTGGAAGCTCATAATGACTTGTTATGAGATTGCAGCTCATTATCAAAGAACGGTTGACTGATTCGGTGATGTGGAACCTCAAAATGGCTTGTTATGAGATTACAGCTCATTATCAGTGAACGGTTGACCAATTTGGCAATCTAGAATCTTAGAATGACTTGTTATGAGATTACAGCTCATTATCACCAAATGGTTGACCGATTCGGTGATGTGGAACCTTAGAACAACTTGTTATGAGATTGTAGCTCATTATCAATGAACGGTTGACCGATTTAGCGATGTGGAACCTTAGAATGGCTTGTTATGAGATTACAGCTCATTATTAGTGAATGGTTGACCGATTCGGCGATGTGGAACCTCAGAATGGCTTGTTATGAGATTACAACTCATTAACAGCAAACAGTTGACCGATTCGGCAATCTAGAACCTCAAAATGGCTTGTTATGAGATTACAACTCATTATCAACAAATAGTTGACCGATTCAGAGACGTGAAACCTCAAAATGGCTTGTTATCAAATTATAGCTCATTATCAGTGAACGGTTGACCGATTCGATGATCTAGAACCTCAAAATGGCTTGTTATGAGATTACAACTCATTATCAGTGAATGATTGACTGATTTGGCGATGTGGAACCTAAGAATAGCTTTTTATGAGAGAACAGCTCATTATTAGTGAACCGTTGACCGATTCGGCAATTTAGAACCTCAAAATGGCTTGTTATAAGATTACAGCTCATTATCAGTGAACGGTTGACTGATTCGGTGATTTAGAACCTCAGAATAGCTTGTTATGAGATTATAGCTCATTATTAGAGAATAGTTGACCGATTCGGTGATCTATAACCTTAGAATGACTTGTTATGAGATTACAACTCATTATCAGTGAACGCTTGACCGATTCGGCAATGTGGAACCTCAGAATGACTTGTTAGAAGATTGTAGCTCATTATCAATGAACATTTGACCAATTCAGTGATGTGGAACCTTAGAACAGCTTGTTATGAGATTACAGCTCATTATCAATGAACGGTTGTACGATTGAGTGATGTAGAACCTTAGAATGGCTTGTTATGAGATTACAGCTCATTATCAATGAACGGTTGACCTATTCGGTGATGTGGAACCTCAGAATAGTTTTTTATGAGATTACAGCTCATTAGTAGTGAATGGTTGACCAATTCAGTGATGTGGAACCTTAGAACAGCTTGTTATGAGATTACAGCTCATTATCAATGAATGGTTGACCGATTCGGGGATATGGAACCTTAGAATAGCATATTTTGAGATTACAGCTCACTATCAGTGAATGGCTGACCGATTCAGTGATCTAGAACCTCAGAACGGCTTGTTATGAGATTACAGCTCATTATCAGTGAATGGTTGACCAATTTGGTGATGTGGAACCTCAGAATGACTTGTTATGCAATTACAACTCATTATCAATGAATAGTTGATTGATTCGGCGATGTGGAACCTTAGAGTGGCTTGTTATGAGATTACAGCTCATTATCAACAAACTATTGACCGATTCGGTGATATTGAACCTCATAATGACTTGTTATGAGATTGCAGCTCATTATCAGTGAATGGTTGACCGATTTGGTGATGTGGAACCTCAGAATGGCTTGTTATGAGATTACAGCTCATTATCAATGAATGGTTGACTGATTCGGTGATCTAGAACCTTAGAACGACATGTTATGAGATGATAGCTCATTATCAGTGAACGGTTGACCGATTCAGCGATGCAGAACCTCAGAATGACTTGTTATGAGATTACAACTCATTATCAATGAAAGGTTGACTGATTTGGTGATGTGGAAACTCAGAATGGCTTGTTATAAGATTATAGCTCATTATCAATAAATGGTTGACTGATTCAGCGATGTGGAACCTCAGAATGACTTGTTATGAGATTGTAGCTCATTATCAGCAAATGATTGACCGATTCGGCAATGTGGAACCTTAGAACAACTTGTTATGAGATTACAGCTCCTTATCAGTGAACGGTTGACTGATTCAATGATCTAGAACCTCAGAACGGCTTGTTATGAGATTATAGCTCATTATCAGTGAACAGATGACCGATTCGGTGAAGTGGAACCTTAGAACAACTTGTTATGAGATTACAGCTCATTATCAGTGAATGGTTGACCGATTCAGTAATGTGGAACCTTAGAATGACTTGTTATGAGATTACAACTCATTATTAGTGAACGGTTGACCGATTCAGCAATCTAAAACCTCAGAATGGCTTGTTATGAGATTATAGCTCATTGTTAGGCAACGGTTGATCGATTCGGTGATGTCGAACCTTAGAATGACTTGTTATGAGATTACAACTTATTATCAATGAATGATTGACCGATTCACCGATGTGGAACCTCAGAATGGCTTGTTATGAGATTACAGGTCATTATCAATGAACGGTTGACCTATTTGGTGATGTGCAACCTCAGAATGACTTGTTATGAGATTGCAGCTCATTATCAGTGAATGGTTGACTGATTCGATGATGTGGAACCTTAGAATGGCTTGTTATGAGATTACAGCTTATTATCAGTGAATGATTGATTGATTTGGTGATCTAGAACCTTAGAACGGCTTGTTATGAGATTACAACTCATTATTAGCAAACAGTTTACCGATTCGATGATGTGGAACCTCAAAATGACTTGTTACGAGATTGTAGCTCATTATCAATGAATGGTTGACTGATTTAGCAATGTGGAACCTCAAAATGGCTTGTTATGAGATTACAGCTCATTATCAATGAACTATTGACTGATTCGGCAATCTAGACCCTCAAAATGGCTTATTATGAAATTATAGCTCATTATCAGTGAATGGTTGACTGATTCAGCGATGTGGAACCTCAGAATAGATTTTTATGAGCTTACAACTCATTATCAGTGAACGGTTGACCGATTCAGTGATGTGGAACCTTAGAATGACTTATTATGAGATTGCAGCTCATTATCAGTGAACAGTTGACCAATTCGGTGATGTGGAACCTCAGAATAGCTTCTAATGAGATTACAGCTTATGATCAGTGAATGGTCAACCGATTCGGTGATCTAGAACCTCAGAATGGCTTGTTATGAGATTACAGCTCATTATCAGTGAATGGTTGACTGAGTCAGTGATGTGGAACCTCAGAATGACTTGTTATGAGATTATAGCTCATTATCAATGAATGGTTGACCGTGTTAGGGATGTGGAACCTCAGAATGGCTTGTTATGAGATTATAGCTCATTATCAATGAATGGTTGACCAATTCGGCAATCTAGAACCTCAGAAAGGCTTATTATGAGATTACAACTCATTATCAGTGAATGGTTGACTGATTTGGCGATGTGGAACCTCAGAATAGCTTCTTATGAGATTACAACTCATTATCAATGAACGGTTGACCAATTTAGTGATCTAGAACCTCAAAATGGCTTGTTATGAGATTACAGCTCATTATCAGTGAACGGTTGACCGATTCGGTAATCTAGAACCTCCGAATAGCTTATTATGAGATTATAGCTCATTATTAGTGATCAGTTAACCAATTCAGTGATCTAGAACCTTAGAACGGCTTGTTATGAGATTATAACTCATTATCAGCAAATGGTTGACCGATTCAGTGATGTGGAACCTCAGAATGACTTGCTACAAGATCGTAGCTCATTATCAATGAACGGTTGACCGATTTGGAGATGTGAAACCTCAAAATAGCTTGTTATGAGATTATAGCTCATTATTAATGAATGGTTGACCATTTTGGTGATCTAGAACCTTAGAACAGCTTATTATGAGATTACATCTAATTATCAGTGAACGGTTGACCGATTTGGCGATGTGCAACCTCAGAATAGCTTGTTAAGAGATTGTAGCTCATTATCAGTGAATGGTTGATTGATTTGGTGATCTAAAACCTTAGAATGGCTTCTTATGACATTACAGCTCATTAACCGTGATGTAGAACCTTAGAATGGCTTGTTATGAGATTACAGTTCATTATCAGTGAACGGTTGGCCAATTGGGTGATCTAGAAACTCAGAACGGCTTTTTATGAGATTATAACTCATTATCAGTCAATGGTTGACCAATTCGGTGATGTGGAAGCTCAGAATAGCTTGTTATGAGATTATAGCTTATTATTAGCGAACAGTTGACCGATTCAATGATCTAGAACCTCAAAATGGCTTGTTATAAGATTATAGCTCATTATCAGTGAATAGTTGACCGATTTGGTGATCTAGAACCTCAAAATGGCTTGTTATGAGATTATAGCTCATTATCAGTGAATGGTTGACCGATTCGGTGATCTAGAACCTCAGAATGGCTTGTTATGAGATTACAGCTCATTATTAGCAAAGGGTTGACCGATTTGTCGATGTGGAACCTCAGAACAGCTTGTTACGAGATTATAGCTCCTTATCAGTGAATGGTTGACTGATTTGTTGATCTAGAACCTCAGAATGGCTTCTTATGAGATTATAGCTCATTATCAGTGAACGGTTGACCGATTCATCGATGTGGAACCTCAAAATAGCTTGTTATGAGATTACAGCTCATTATCAGAGAATGATTGACCGATTTAGCGATGTGGAATCTTACAATGGCTTTTTATAGGATTATTGCTCATTATCAGTGAATGGTTGACTGATTCGGCAATGTGGACCCTTAGAATAGCTTGTTATAAGATTATAGCTCATTATGAGTGAATGGTTGACTAATTCAGTGATCTAGAACCTCAGAATGGCTTGTTATGAGATTATAGCTCATTATCAGTGAATGGTTGACCGATTTGGTGATGTGGAACCTCAGAATAGCTTGTTAAAAGATTGTAGCTCATTATCAACAAATGGTTGACTGATTTGGCAATCTTGAACCTCAGAAAGGCTTGTTATGAGCTTATAGCTCATTATTAGTGAACGGTTGACCGATTCGGCAATGTGGAACCTCAGAATAGCTTGTTATGAGATTATAGGTCATTATCAGTGAACAGTTGACAGATTCGGCGATGTTGAACATTAGAATGACTTGTTATGAGATTACAACTCATTATCAATGAATGGTTGATCAATTCAGTGATCTAGAACATCAGAATGGCTTGTTATGACATTATAGCTCATTATCAGTGAATGGTTGACCGATTCGGTGATGTGGAACCTCAGAATGACTTGTTATGAGATTAGAGCTCATTATCAATGAACAGTTGACCGATTCGGTGATGTGGAACCTCAGAATAGCTTGTTATGAGATTACAGCTCATTATCAATGAATGGTTGACTGATTTGGTGATGTGGAACATCAGAATGACTTGTTATGAGATTACAGCTCATTATCAGCGAATGGTTGACTGATTCGGTGATGTGGAACCTTAGAATGGCTTGTTATGTGATTATAGCTCATTATCAGTCAAGGGTTGACCGATTCAGCAATCTAGAACCTTAGAACAACTTGTTATGAGATTATAGCTTATTATCAGTGAACGGTTGACCGATTCGGCGATGTGGAACATCAGAATGACTTATTATGAGATTATAACTCATTATCAATGAATAGTTGACTAATTTGGTGATGTGGAACCTCAAAATGGCTTGTTATGAGATTATAGCACATTATCAGTGAATGGTTGACCGATTTGGTGATGTGGAACCTCATAATGACTTGTTACAAGATTGTAGGTCATTATCAATAAATGGTTGACCGATTCAGCGATGTGGAACCTTAGAATGGCTTGTTATGAGATTACAGCTCATTATCAATGAACGACTGATGAATTCAGCGATGTAGAACCTCAGAATGACTTGTTATGAGATTATAGCTCATTATTAGCGAATGATTGACCGATTCAGCGATGTGGAACCACATAACAACATGTTATGAGATTACAGCTCATTATCAGCAAATGGTTGACTAATTCGGTGATGTGGAACCTCAAAACGGCTTGTTATGAGATTACAGCTCATTATCAGTGAATGGTTGACCGATTCAGCGATGTGGAACCTTAGAATGGCTTTTTATGAGATTACAGCTCATTATCAGCAAACGATTCACTGATTTGGTGATCTAGAACCTCAGAATGACTTGTTATGAGATTACAACTCATTATCAGCAAACGGTTGATTGATTCGGCGATGTGGAACCTTAGAATGACTTGTTACAAGATTTTAGCTCATTATCAATGAATGGTTGACCAAATCGGTGATGTTGAACATTAGAATAGTTTGTTATGAGATTATAGCTCATTATTAATGAACAGTTGAGCGATTTGGTGATCTAGAACCTCAGAGCGGCTTGTTATGAGATTATGGCTCATTATCAGCAAATGGTTGACCGATTCGGTGATGTGGAACCTCAGAACAACTTGTTATGAGATTACAGCTCATTATCAGTGAATAATTGACCGATTTGGTGATCTAGAACCTCAGAATGGTTTGTTATGAGATTACAACTCATTATCAGTGAACGGTTGACCGATTCGATGATCTAGAACCTCATAAGGGCTTATTATGAGATTATAGCTCATTATTAGTGAACGATTGATTAATTTGGTGATCTAACCTCAAAACGGCTTGTTATGAGATTACAACTCATTATCAGTGAATGATTGACCGATTTGGCGATGTGGAACCTCAGAATGACTTGTTACAAGATTACAGCTCATTATCAATGAATGGTTGATCGATTTGGCAATGTGGAACCTCAGAACGGCTTGTTATGAGATTATAGCTCATTCTCAATGAACGGTTGACCAATTTGGCGATCTAGAACCTCAGAACAATTTATGTATGAGATTACAGCTCATTATCAGTGAATGGTTGACTGATTTGGCTATGTGGAACCTCAGAATAGCTTGTTACAAGATTGTAGCTCATTATCAGCGAATAGTTGACCGAGTCGGTGATCTAGAACCTCAGAACAGCTTGTTATGAGATTACAGCTCATTATCAACAAATGGTTGACTGATTCGGTGATGTGGAACCTCAGAATAGCTTATTATGAATTTATAGCTCATTATCAATGAACGGTTGACTGATTCAGCAATGTGGAACATTAGAATGGCTTGTTATTAGATTACAGCTCATTATCAGTGAACGGTTGACCGATTCGGTGATCTAGAACCTCAAAATGGCTTGTTATGAGATTACAACTCATTATCAGTGAACGGTTGACCGATTTGGCGATGTAGAAACTCAGAATGACTTGTTATGAGATTATAACTCATTATCAATGAATAGTTGACTAATTTAGTGATGTGGAACCTGAAAATGGCTTGTTATGAGATTATAACTTATTATCAATGAAGGGTTGGCCGATTCGGTGATGTGGAACCTCAGAATGACTTGTTATGAGATTGTAGGTCATTATCAATGAATGGTTGATAGATTCAGTGATGTGGAACCTCAGAATGGCTTGTTATGAGATTATAGCTCATTATCAATGAACGATTGACCAATTCAGTGATGTGGAACCTCAGAATGACTTGTTATGAGATTACAGCTCATTATCAGTGAATGGTTGACCAATTCAGTGATGTGGAACCTCAAAATAGCATGTTATGAAATTACAGCTAATTATCAGTGAATGATTGACCGATTCAGTGATGCAGAACCTCAGAACGGCTTGTTATGGGATTACAGCTCATTATCAATGAATGCTTGACCGATTTGGCAATCTAAAACCTCAGAATGGCATGTTATGAGAATATAGCTCATTATCAGCAAACGGTTGACTGATTCGGCGATGTGGAACCTCAGAATGACTTGTTATGAGATTACAACTCATTATCAATGAATGATTGACCGATTCGGTGATCTAGAACCTTAGAACGGCTTGTTATGAGATTATAGCTCATTATCAGCAAACAGTTGACCGATTCAGTGATGTGGAACCTCGGAACAACTTGTTACGAGATTTTAGCTCATTATTAGCAAACTATTGATTGATTCGGTGATCTAGAACCTCAAAATAGCTTGTTATGAGATTATAGCTCATTATCAATGAATGGTTGACTGATTCGGCAATCTAGAACCTCAGAATGGCTTATTATGAGATTACAACTCATTATCAGTGAACGGTTGACTGATTCGATGATCTAGAACCTCAGAACAGCTTGTCATGAGATTAAAACTCATTATCAGCGAACGGTTGACCGATTCGGTGATGTGAAACCTCATAATGAATTGTTACAAGATTATAGCTCATTATCAATGAACAGTTGACTAATTCAGTGGTGTGGATCCTCAGAATGGCTTATTATGAGATTATAGCTCATTATCAGTGAACGGTTGACTGATTCAGCAATGTGAAACCACAGAATAGCTTGTTATGAGATTACAACTCATTATCAGTGAATGGTTGACCGATTCAGTGATCTAGAACTTTAGAATGACTTGTTATGAGATTACAGCTCATTATCAGTGAATGGTTGACCGATTTGATGATCTAGAACCTTAGAATGGCTTGTTATGAGATTACAACTCATTATCAGCAAACGGTTGACCGATTTAGTGATCTAGAACCTCAGAATGGCTTGTCATGAGATTACAACTCATTATCATCAAACGATTGACTGATTCAGTGATGTGGAACCTCAGAATGACTTGTTATGAGATTAAAACTTATTATCAATGAACGGTTGACCGATATGGCGATGTGGAACCTCAAAATGACTTGTTATGAGATTACAGCTCATTATCAATGAACAGTTGATCGATTCGGTGATCTAGAACCTCAGAATGGATTGTTATGAGATTATAGCTCATTATCAGTGAATGGTTGACCAATTCAGTGATGTGGAACCTAAGAATAGCTTATTATGAGATTGTAGCTCATTATCAGTGAATGGTTGCCCGATTCAGTGATGTCAAACCTCAGAATGGCTTGTTATGAGATTATAGCTCATTATCAGTGAACAGTTGACTGATTCAGCAATGTAGAACCTCAGAATGGCTTGTTATGAGATTACAACTCACTATCAGTGAACAGTTGATCAATACAATGATGTGGAACCTCAGAATGACTTGTTATGAAATTACAACTTATTATCAATGAACGGTTGACCGATTCGGTGATGTGGAACCTCAGAATGGCTTATTATGAGATTATAGTTCATTATCAACAAAAAGATAACCGATTTGGTGGTTTAGAACCTTAGAATGGCTTATTATCAGATTACAGCTCATTATCAGTGAACTGTTGACTGATTCAGTGATATAGAACCTCAGAATAGCTTGTTATTAGATTACAACTCATTATCACTGAATGGTTGACCGATTCAGTGATCTAGAACCTCAGAATGACTTGTTATGAGATTAGAGCTCATTATCAGTGAACAATTGATCGATTCAGCGATGTGGAACCTCAAAATGACTTGTTACGAGATTGTAACTCATTATCAATGAACGGTTGACCGATTCAGTGATGTGGAACCTCAGAATAGCTTGTGATGAGATTAAAGCTTATTATCAATGAACGGTTGATTGATTCGGCGATCTAGAACCTCAGAACGGCTTGTTATGAGATTAAAGCTCATTATCAGTGAACGATGGACCGATTGGGCAATGTGGAACCTTAGAATAGCTTGTTATGAGATTACAGCTCATTATCAATGAATGGTTGACCGATTCGGTGATCTAGAACCTTAGAATGGCTTGTTATGAGATTACAACTCATTATCAGTGAACGGTTGACTAATTTGGCAATCTAAAACTTTAGAATGACTTGTTATGACATTACATCTCATTATCAGTGAATGTTTGACTGATTTGGCAATTTAGAACCTCAGAATGGCTTGTTATGAGATTACAACTCATTATCAGCAAATGGTTGACCGATTTGGTGATGTGGAATGTCAGAATGACTTATTACGAGATTATAGCTCATTATCAATGAACAGTTGACTGATTCGGTGATGTGGAGCTTTAGAACAACTTGTTATGAGATTATAGCTCATTATCATCAAATGGTTGATCAATTCAGTTATCTAGAACCTTAGAACTGCTTGTTATGAGATTACAGCTCATTATCAGTGAACGATTGACTGATTCAGTGATCTAGAACCTCAAAATGGCTTGTTAGATTACAACTCATTATCAATGAATGGTTGACCGATTTGGCGATGTGGAACCTTAAAACTACTTGTTATAAGATTGTAGCTCATTATCAATGAACGGTTGACTAATTTAGTAATGTGGAACCTCAAAATGGCTTGTTATGAGATTATAGCTCATTATCAATGAACGGTTGACTGATTCAGTGATCTAGAACCTCACAATGGCTTGTTATGAGATTGTAGCTCATTACCAGCAAATGGTTGACTGATTCAGCGATGTGGAACCTTGGAGTAGCTTGTTACAAGATTATAGCTCATTATCAGCAAATGGTTGACCGAGTCATTGATCTAGAACCTCAGAACAACTTGTTATGAGATTACAGCTCATTATCAGTGAATAGTTGACTGATTCGCCGATGTGGAACCTCAGAATAGCTTTTTTTGAGATTATAGCTCATTATCAATGAATGGTTGATCGATAGGATGATGTGGAACCTCAGAACAGCTTGTTATGAGATTACAACTCATTATCAATGAATGATTGACTGATTTGGCAATCTAGAACCTCAAAATGGCTTGTTATGAGATTACAACTCATTATCAGTGAATGGTTGAACGATTTGGCAATGTGGAACCTTAGAATGACTTGTTATGAGATTACAACTCATTATCAATCAATAGTTGACCGAGTCGGTGATGTGGAACCTCAGAACAGCTTGTTATGAGATTATAGCTCATTATCAATGAATGGTTGACCGATTCAGTGATGTGGAACCTTAGAATGACTTGTTATGAAATTTTAGCTCATTATAAGTGAACGGCAGATCAATTTAGTGATGTGGAACCTGAGAATGACTTGTTATGAGATTACAGATCATTATCAAAAAATGGTTGACCGATTCGGTGATCTAGAACCTCAGAATAGCTTGTTATGAGATTAAAGCTTATTATTAGATAACAATTGACCAATTCGGTGATGTGGAACCTTAGAATGACTTGCTACGAGATTGTAGATCATTATCAATGAATGGTTGACCGATTCAGTGATCTAGAACCTTAGAATAGCTTGTTATGAGATTACAGCTCATTATCAATGAATGGTTGACTGATTCAGTGATCTAGAACCTTAGAATGGCTTGTTATGAGATTACAGCTCATTATCAATGAATGGTTCACCGATTTGGTGATGTGGAAACTCATAATAGCTTTTTACAAGATTGTAGCTCATTATCAATGAATGGTTGACCGATTCGGCGATGTGGAACCTCAGAATGGCTTGTTATGAGATTATAGCTCATTATCAATGAACATTTGACTAATTTGGTGATCTAAAACCTCAGAACGGCTTGTTATGAGATTACAGCTCATTATCAGTGAATGCTTGACCGATTTAGCGATGTGGAAACTTAGAACAGCTTGTTACAAGAATGTAGTTCATTATCAGTGAACAATTGACCGATTCGGTGATCTAAAACCATAGAATGACTTTTTATGAGATTATAGCTCATTATCAGTGAACGATTAACCGATTTGGTGATGTGGAAATGTTATACACTAAATTTTGTGCCTCTGATCTCAAGCTCTCTTGGTCTTGATAATCCAGTATAACAAGGGAGTCATCTCAAGGTTGTGGGACCTCTGCTAACTGAGATGAAACCTCCAGATTCTAGGCTGGTTCTTCTTGGATAATCACCTTAACTTGCTCTTAAACAGGAAAGTAAACTTGAGGGGAAAAGGGTTAGAAGGATTGCATGGAAAAGGAAATAACTGAAAGAAAACTACCTACTAGGTGATGCACCAAATTTGACATGAAAACATAACACACAGAGGCTAAGGCCCTGGGTCAACTAACTTTGAATTGGAGGTAAAACACAAATCTCTTGTATAGGCATGCATAAATAT
>MU225628.1:470171-498293 GCA_018584345.1 Thuja plicata | reverse complement strand
AAATTTCTAGCCATTGCAGGAGCTGAAACTTGAAGATTCACAAAAATATGAGCTGTACTTGAATCTTCCTCCTCTAGATCCCTGGTTAGAGATCTTCCTCTTCTTCTGTGATGAAAAGAAAAAGGTCTCTTTTCTAATGAATCAAGAGGTGTAGACTGAAATCTCCTTGCAGGGGACTCTCTTTGAGTTGACCTGATTTTGTGACCTCTTTTCAAGGGCAACTCTGAAAATTCAGTGAGTTTTGAGCTCCTAGTTGCAATCTTTTTCATATACTTTAAACAAGGCTGGTCTGAAACTTTGAAACCAGTGGAGTCGCCAGATATACTTGTTAGAATAACTTCTTAAAAGTTTGCATTATGTGACCTGCATATCAGAGATAACATAATGTTCTGTAATGAACTTCTTTTACTGTCCCACCGGGTGTGCCAGAAATGTTATACACTAAATTTTGCGCCTCTGATCTCAAGCTCTCTTGGTCTTGATAATCCAGTATAACAAGGGAGTCATCTCAAGGTTGTGGGACCTCTGCTAACTGAGATGAAACCTCCAGATTCTAGGCTGGTTCCTCTTGGATAATCACCTTAACTTGCTCTTAAACAGGAAAGTAAACTTGAGGGGAAAAGGGTTAGAAGGATTGCATGGAAAAAGAAATAACTAAAAGAAAACTACCTACTAGGTGATGCACCGAATTTGACATGAAAACATAACACATAGAGGCTAAGGCCCTGGGTCAACTAACTTTGAATTGGAGGTAAAACACAAATCTCTTGTATAGGCATGCATAAATATTTCATAACAAGGTCATGATGAAACTAGTTAAGGGGAAAGACTTCATAGTTAACAGCTCAAACATAAGACACGAGTTACAACCTGCAAGAAAACATACTCTTCTGCAAGTAGATGATACAAAGGGATAGAATTAAGAGGAAATAAAATCTTTCATAATTAACACATCAACCATCTACAACGCATACAAACAAGCAGAAAAGAGACAAGGCTGACACAATTCAATAAATTGATAAGAACTTCAAGCTCTGCATATTACTTCTCATAATGAGTTACAAGTTCTCTTTGCCTCTGTCAGGAACTTAAAACAAGTTACAAAACAAGAAAGCCAAAGGGAAGAAGAACTGGCGACAATGAGTCTTCAACTCATATTTATATAATTTAGCCAACTACATTATGACAGCAATAACTTCTGGATCGGATTTGGCCTGTCCAGCCGCCGTCTAACTCTTCAAAAGTCTGCAAAATGCAACTTGATGACCCAAAAGTCATGCCCAGGAAAAATCAACATAAATACTCCTTCTCAGAAGCAGTCTTATCCCTCTAGAAGAGTCACAAAAGTCTCTGAAATGCAATAAATCTTCTGCAGACTTTGACAACTGCAACTTCTGATCTTTTTTCAAATCTGATCTTTTCATCTGTAAAAATATCTGATTCCCAGAGACTGAGAGAATATCTAATCGTTCTGACTCTTTTCATTCACTGAGTAAGCAATGCCATCTAGCCCTTGGCCTTGTCACACTCTGAATCTCTTTTCTTGTTACCGATATTGAAACAAATCTAATCCTGGGATCGACAGACAGTTCTGGGCTCTAAAAACCTTCATCTACCTCATCATCGCACAGTCACAGGCTGCTTTAAACTGATTTTTGATTATGCGCGACTGAGTGACATCCATTTCTTTACCTCATATTATGTCTGATCGCGCACTCGCCATCCTTTCATACTTTGCCTTTTGGTTCATGCGAGTGAGCGGTGCTGTCTCTTTTTCCTCAGTCGCAAGCTCGCGAGCTGATCCTTTATTTCACCTGAGTCTCAGCGACTGAGTGCCTATGCATCTTACTTTCCATTTATCCCTTCATCAAACAGTTGCGAGCTCTTTTCTTTGGCCTTTGGATTCTGAGCGATGGAGCGACATCTAATTTCTTAATGCATTTTCTGTCTTGGTCGCATACTCGCTCAGCTTTTCCATCAGCTTTCAATCTGTGCGCGAGTGCGCGACCATCTCTGCTTTTTACTCAGTCGCTTACTCGCGAGCTGATCTCCCTTCATCCTTTTAAACTGGTGACTGAGCGACTTCATTTTTTTTGCTTATCGCACACCCGCGAGCTCCTTTTCTTTTTTTTTGAGTTGCTTGGCGACTGCGCGATGTCTATTTTCTTTCTTTAGTCGCTCACTCGTGAGCTATTTCTCTTTTACCTTTTCTGACCGGTGACTGAGCGACCACCTCATCCTCCTTCAACTCGTCGCACAGTCGCGAGCTCATTCTCTTTTTTGGAGAATTACCTCCGCAGGTAGAAATCTACCATGGAGAATCAGAAATTCAATTCTCCGCCTTGAATCCCTTTGGTTTCGGAAAATTTGAAAAGTGCTTCGAAAACCTATTGCGGGGTCCACCACAGTGCCTTTTCGAAAAACCACCCGAGAGGTGCGAAACCCGCAAGCCTTTGCGGAAAATCACCTCCTAAGGTAGAATTCTGCCACAAGGCAAAATTCTTCCTTTCTTTTAGCTTTGCGGAAAATGACCTTCGAGGGTAGAATTCCACCACAAGGCAAAATTCTTCCTTTCTTTTAGCTTTGCGGAAAATCACCTCCGAGGGTAGAATTCCACCACAAGGCAAAATTCTTCCTTTCTTTTTAGCTTTGCGGAAAATGACCTTCGAGGGTAGAATTCTGCCACAAGGCAAAATTCTTCCTTTCTTTTAGCTTTTAGCCTTTTTTTCTAAGTACCGAAAATTTGTAAACAGGCACTTTTAGGAGGGATAAAGGGATTAGACGGTCACACAGGGCAGATCAGGCCAAATTACATAGGATAGAAAATTTGGGCAACAGAAACGTCAGAATAGCTTGTTCTGAGATTATAGCTAATTATCAATGAACGGTTGACCGATTCGGCGATGTAGAACCTTAGAATGGCTTGTTATAAGATTATAGCTCATTATCAGTGAACGATTGACCAATTTGATGATTTAGAACCTCAGAATGGCTTGTTATGAGATTACAGCTCATTATCAGGGAACGGTTGACCGATTCGGTGATGTGGAAACTCAGAATGACTTGTTATGAGATTACAACTCATTATCAATGAAAGGTTGACCGATTCAACGATGTGGAACCTCATAATGGCTTGTTATGAGATTACAACTCATTATTAATGAATGGTTGACCGATTCGGTGATGTGGAACCTCAGAATGACTTGTTATGATATTACAGCTCATTATCAGTGAACGGTTGACCGATTCGGTGATGTACAACCTCAGAATGACTTCCTATGAGATTATCGCTCATTATTAGTGAACGGTTGACTGATTTGGCAATGTGGAACCTTAGAACGGCTTGTTATGAGATTACAACTCATTATCAGTGAACGGTTGACCAATGCGGTGATCTAGAACATCAGAATGGCTTGTTATGAGATTACAACTCATTATCAGCAAATGATTGACCAATGTGGTGATGTGGAACCTCAGAATGACTTGTTATAAGATTGTAGCTCATTATCAATGAACGGTTGACCGATTTGGCGATGTGGAACCTCAGAATAGCTTGTTATGAGATTACAACTCATTATCAATAAATAGTTGACCGATTTGGAGATCTAGAACCTTAGAATGACTTGTTATGAGATTATAGCTCATTATCATTGAACGGTTGACTGATTCGGTGATGTGGAACCTCAAAGCAGCTTGTTACGAGATTGTAGCTCATTATCAATGAATGGTTGACTGATTCAGTGATTTAGTACCTTTGAATGGCTTAGTATGAGATTACAGCTCATTATTAGTGAATGGTTGACCGATTCAGCAATGTGAAACCTCAGAATAGCTTATTATGAGATTATAGCTCATTATCAGTGAATGATTGACTGATTCAACAATGTGGAACATCAGAATGGCTTGTTATGAGATTATAGCTCATTATTAGCGAACGGTTGATTGATTCGGCGATGTGGAACCTCAGAACAACTTGTTATGAGATTATAGCTCATTATCAGTGAACGGATGACCGATTCAGCGATCTAGAACCTCAGAACGGCTTGTTATGAGATTACAATTCATTATAAGTGAATAGTTGACCGATTTAGTGACCTAGAACCTTAGAATGACTTATTATGAGATTAAAACTCATTATCAATGAACGGTTGACCAATTCAGTGATGTGGAACCTCAAAATGGCTTGTTATGAGATTACAGCTCATTATCAATGAACGGTTGACCGATTCAGCGACGTGGAACCTCAGAAGGAATTGTTATGAGATTGTAGCTCATTATCGATGAATGGTTGACCGATTCAGTGATGTGGAACCTTAGAATGACTTGTTATGAGATTACAGCTCATTATCAGTGAACGGTTGACTAATTCGGTGATCTAGAACCTCAGAATAGCTTGTTATGAGATTATAGCTCATTATCAGTGAACGGTTGGCCGATTCGGCAATGTGGAACCTCAGAATGACTTGTTAAGAGATTGTAGCTCATTATCAATGAACAGTTGACCGATTCGGTGATGTGGAACCTTAGAATGGCTTGTTATGAGATTATAGCTCATTATCAATAAATGGTTGACCGATTCGGCGATCTAAAATCTCAGAATAGCTTGTTATGAGATTACAGCTCATTATTAGTGAATGATTGACCAATTTGGCAATGTAGAACCTTAGAATAGCTTGTTATGAGATTATAGCTCATTATCAGTGAATAATTGATCGATTTGACAATCTAGAACCTCAAAATGGCTTGTTATGAGATTACAGCTCATTATCAATGAATGGTTGATCGATTCGGTGATCTAGAACCTCAGAACGGCTTGTTATGAGATTACAGCTCATTATCCATGAACTATTGATCAATTTGGCAATCTAGAACCTCAGAGTGGCTTGTTATGAGATTACAACTCATTATCAGTGAACGGTTGACCGATTCGGCGATGTGGAACCTTAAAATGACTTGTTACAAGATTGCAGCTCATTATCAATGAAAGGTTGATTGATTTGGTGATGTAGAATGTCAGAATGACTTGTTATGAGATTATAGCCTATTACCAATAAATAGTTGACTGATTTGGCGATCTAGGACCTCAGAATAGCTTGTTATGAGATTATACCTCATTATCAGTGAATGGTTGACTGATTCGGGATGTGGAACCTTAGAATAGCTTGTTACGAGATTGTAGCTTGTTATCAGTGAATGATTGACCGATTTGGCGATGTAGAACCTTAGAATGGCTTGCTATGAGATTACAGCTCATTATCAGCCTACGGTTGACTGATTCAGTGATGTGGAACCTCAAAATAACTTGTTATGAGATTAAAGCTCATTATCAACAAACGGTTGACCAATTCGATGATGTGGAACCTTAGAATGGCTTATTTTGAGATTACACCTCATTATTAGTGAATGGTTGACCGATTTGGTGATCTAGAACCTTAGAACGGCTTGTTATGAGATTACAGCTCATAATTAGCGAATGGTTGATAGATTTAGTAATGTGGAACCTCAGAATGACTTGTTATGAGATTATAACTCATTATCAATGAATGGTTGACCGATTTGGTGATGTGAAACCTCAAAATGGCTTGTTATGAGATTACAGCTCATTATCAACAAGTGGTTGACTGATTTGGTTATGTGGAACCTTAGAACAACTTGTTATGAGATTATAGCTCATTATCAGTGAATGGTTGAGCGATTCTTCGATGTGGAACCTTAGAATGGCTTGTTATGAGATTACAAATCATTATCAGCGAATGGTTGACCAGTTTGGCAATCTAGAACTTTGGAATGGTATGTTATGAGATTACAGCTCATTATCAGTGAACGGTTGACCGATTCAGCGATGTGGAACCTCAAAATGACTTGTTATGAGATTACAGCTTATTATGAGATTACAGCTCATTATCAGTGAATGGTGTACCGATTCAGCGATGTGGAATGTCAGAATAGCTTGTTATAAGATTACAGCTCATTATTAGCGATTGGTTGACTGATTTAGCAATCTAAAACCTCAGAACAACTTGTTATGGATTACAGCTCATTATCAGCAAATGGTTGATCGATTCGGCGATGTGGAACCTCAGAATAACTTGTTATGAGATTATAACTCATTATCAATGAATGGTTGACCGATTTGGCGATGTGGAACCTCAGAATGGCTTTTTATGAGATTATAGCTCATTATCAACAAATAGATGACTAATTCAGTGATGTGAAACCTCAGAATGACTTGTTATGAGATTGCAACTCATTATTAGTGAACGGTTGACCGATTCAGTGATGTGGAACCTCAGAATGGCTCGTTATGAGATTACAGCTCATTATCAGTGAACGGTTGACCGATTCAGTGATCTACAACCTCAGAATGGCTTGTTATGAGATTACAGCTCATTATCAGTGAACGATTGACTGATTCAGTGATGTGGAACCTCAAAATGACTTGTTACAAGATTGTAGCTCATTATCAATGAACGGTTGACCGATTTGGTGATGTGGAACCTCAAAACGGCTTGTTATGAGATTACAGCTCATTATCAATGAACTTTTGACCGATTCGGTGATCTAGACCCTTAGAATGGCTTGTGAAATTATAGCTCATTATCACTGAACAGTTGACCCATTCAGTGATGTGGAACCTCAAAACATATTTTTATGAGATTACAGCTCATTATCAGTGAATGGTTGACCGATTAGATGATGTGGAACCTTAGAATGGCTTGTTATGAGATTACAACTCATTATCAGTAAACGGTTGACTGAATCAGTGATCTAGAACCTCAGAACGGCTTGTTATGAGATTACAGCTCATTATCAGTGATCAGTTGACCGATTCGGTGATGTGGAACCTCAAAATGACTTGTTATGAGATTACAACTCATTATCAATGAACGGTTGACTGATTCAGTGATGTGGAACCACAGAACGGCTTATTATGAGATTATAGCTCATTATCAATGAATGGTTGACCGATTTGGCGATGTGGAACCTCCAAATGACTTGTTATGAGATTGAAGCTTATTATCAGTGAATGATTGACCGATTTGGTGATGTTGAACCTTAGAATAGCTTGTTATGAGATTACAGCACATGATCAGTGAACGGTTGACTGATTTGGTGATCTAAAACCTCAGAACGGCTTGTTATGAGATTACAGCTCATTATCAGTGAACAGTTGACCGATTCGGTGATGTGGAACCTCAGAATGACTTGTTACGAGAATGTAGGTCATTATTAATGAACGGTTGACTGATTCGCGATGTGGAACCTAAGAATGGCTTTTTATGAGATTACAGCTCATTATCAATGAACAGTTGACCTATTCGGCAATCTAGAACCTTAGAACATCTTGTTATGAGATTACAGCTCATTATTGGCAAACCATTGACCGATTCGGTGATGTGGAACTTTAGAATAGCTTATTATGAGATTATAGCTCATTATTAGCAAATGATTGACTGATTCGGCGATCTAGAACCTCAGAATGGCTTGTTATGAGATTACAGCTCATTATCAGTGAACGGTTGACCGATTCGGTGATCTAGAACCTCAGAATGGCTTGTTATGAGATTACAACTCATTATCAGCAAACGGTAGACGCATTCAATGATCTAGAACCTTAGAATGGCTTTTTATGAGATTACAACTCATTATCAGCAAATGGTTGACCAATTCGGTGATGTGGAAACTCAGAGTGACTTGTTATGAGATTGCAGCTTATTATCAATGAATGGTTGACTAATTCGGTAATGTAGAACCTCAGAATGACTTGTTATAAGATTAAAGCTCATTATTAGTGAATGGTTGACCGATTCGGCGATGTGGATCCTCAAAATAGCTTGGTATGAGATTACAGCTCATTATCAACAAATGATTGACCGATTTGACGATCTAGAACTAGAATGGCTTGTTATGAGATTATAGCTCATTATCAGTGAATGGTTGATTGATTCGGTGATGTGGAACCTCAGAATAGCTTATTATGAGATTACAGCTCATTATCAGTGAACAGTTGATCAATTCAGTGATGTGGAACCTCAGAATGGCTTGTTATGAGATTATAGCTCATTATCAGTGAATGGTTGACTGATTCAGTGATCTAGAACCTTAGAACGGCTTGTTATGAGATTACAGCTTATTATCAGCAAATGGTTGACTGATTTAGCAATGTGGAACCTTAGAATGACTTTTTATGAGATTACAACTCATTATCAATGAACGGTTGACTGATTCGGTGATGTGGAACCTTAGAACGGCTTGTTATGAGATTACAGCTCATTATCAATGAATAGTTGACTGATTCGGCAATGTGGAACCTCAGAATGACTTGTTATGAGATTGCAGCTCATGATCAGCAAATAGTTGACTGATTCAGAGATGTGGAACCTCAGAACAACTTGTTATGAGATTACAGCTCATTATCAGTGAACAGTTCATTGATTAGATGATCTAGAACCTCAGAATAGCTTGTTATGAGATTATAACTTATTATCAGCAAATAGTTGACCGATTCAGCGATGTGGAACCTCAGAATGACTTGTTATGAGATTGTAGCTCATTATTAATGAATGGTTGACCAATTCGGCAATGTGGAACCTCTGAATAGCTTGTTATGAGATTATAGCACATTATTAATAAATGGTTGACCGATTCGGTGATCTAAAACCTTAGAACGGCTTGTTATGAGATTACAGCTCATTATCAGTGAACAGTTGACCAATTCGGCGATGTGGAACCTCAGCATAGCTTGTTATGATATTACAGTTCCTTATCAATGAATGGTTGACCGATTCAGTGATCTAGAACCTCAGAATGACTTGTTATGAGTTTACAGCTCATTATCAGCGAATGGTTGACCGACTCGGTGATCTAGAACATCATAATAGTTTATTATGAGATTATAGCTAATTATTAGCAAATGGTTGACCGATTCAGCAATCTAGAACCTCAGAATGGCTTGTTATGAGATTACAACTCATTATCAGTGAACGGTTTACTGATTCTGTGATGTGGAACCTCAGAATGACTTGTTACAAGATTGCAACTCATTATCAATGAACGATTGATCAATTTGGTGATGTGGAACCTCAGAATAGTTGTTATGAGATTACAGCTCATTATCAATGAATGCTTGACCGAGTTGATGATCTAGAACCTCAGAAAGGCTTGTTATGAGATTACAGCTCATTATCAGCAAATGGTTGACCGATTCGGTGATGTGGAACCTCAAAACAACTTGTTATGAGATTGTAGCTCATGATCAGCTAACAGTTGACTGATTCGGTGATCTAGAACCTCAGAATAACTTGTTATGAGATTATAGCTCATTATCAGCAAATGGTTGACCGATTCAGCGATGTGGAACCTCAGAACAACTTGTTATGAGATTACAGCTCATTATCAGTGAATGGTTGATCGATTTGGTGATGTGGACCATTGGAACAACTTGTTAAGAGATTACAGCTCATTATCAGTGAATGGTTGACCGATTCAATGATCTAGAACCTCAGAATGGCTTGTTATGAGATTACAGATCATTATCAACAAACAATTGACCGATTCAGCGATCTAAAACCTCATAATGGCTTGTTATGAGATTACAACTCATTATCAGTGAACGGTTGACCGATTCAGCGATCTAGAACCTCAGAATGGCTTGTTATGAGATTACAGCTCATTATCAGTGAATGATTGACCAATTTGGTGATCTAGAACCTTAGAATGGCTTGTTATGAGATTACAACTCATTATTAGTTAACGGTTGACAGATTCGGTGATGTGGACCCTTAGAATGACTTGTTACAAGATTGCAGCTGATTATCAATGAACGGCTGACCGATTTGGTGATGTGGAACCTCAGAATAGCTTGTTATGAGATTATAGCTCATTATGAACAGCTTGTTATGGGATTACAGCTCATTATCAGTGAATGGTTGATCGATTTGGCAATGTGGAACCTCAAAATAGCTTTTTACAAGATTGTAGCTCATTATCAGCGAAGAGTTGGCTGATTTAGTGATCTAGAACCTCATAATGACTTGTTATGAGATTATAGCTCATTATCAGAAAACGGTTGACTGATTCAGCAATCTAGAACCTCAGAACGGCTTGTTATAAGATTACAGCTCATTATCAGTGAATGATTGACCGATTCGGTGATCTAAAACCTCAAAATGGCTTGTTATGAGATTACAACTCATTATCAGTGAACGCTTGACCGATTTGGCAATTTGGAACATTAGAATAGCTTGTTATTAGATTGTAGCTCATTATCAGCGAACGATTGACCAATTCGATGATCTAGAACCTCAGAATGGCTTGTTATGAGATTATAGCTCATTATCTACAAATGGTTGACCGATTTGGTGATGTGGAAGCTCAAAATAGCTTGTTATGAGATTATAGCTCATTATCAGTGAACGGTTGACCGATTCAGTGATGTGGAACTTTAAAATGGCTTGTTATGAGATTACAACTCATTATTAGTGAAGGGTTGATTGATTAAGTGATCTAGAACCTCAGAATGGCTTGTTATGAGATTACAACTCATTATCAGTGAATCATTGACTGATTCAGGGATGTGGAACCTCAGAATGACTTGTTATAAGATTACAACTCATTATCAATGAACGGTTGACCGATTCAGCATTGTGGAACCTCAGAACAACTTGTTATGAGATTATAGCTCATTATCAACAAACGGTTGACCAATTCGGTGATGTGGAACCTCAGAATGACTTGTTATGAGATTACAGCTAATTATCAGTGAACAGTTGACTGATTTGTTGATGTGGAACCTCAGAATAGCTTGTTATGAGATTACAACTCATTATCAGTGAACGGTTGACCGATTCAGTGATCTAGAACCTTAGAATGGCTTGTTATGAGATTAGAGCTCATTATCAGTGAACAATTGACTGATTCGATGATGTGGAACCTCAGAATGACTTGTGACAAGATTTTAGCTCATTATCAATGAACAGTTGACCGATTTAGTGATGTGGAACCTCAAAATGACTTGTTATGAGATTGTATATCATTATCAGCAAATGGTTGACCGATTTGATGATGTGGAACCTCAGAATGGCTTCTTATGAGATTATAGCTCATTATCAACAAACGGTTTACCAATTCAGAGATCTAGAACCTCAGATTGGCTTGTTATGAGATTATAGCTCATTATTAACAAACAGTTGACCGATTCAGTGATGTGGAACCTCAAAATGACTTGTTACAAGATTGTAGCTCATTATCAATGAATGATTGACCGATTCGATGATGTGGAACCTTAGAACGGCTTGTCATGAGATTATAGCTCATTATCAATGAATGGTTGACCGATTCAGTGATCTAGAAGCTCAAAACAACTTTTTATGAGATTACAGCTCATTATCAGTGAACAGTTGAATGATTCAGCAATGTGGAACCTCAGAATAGCTTGTTATGAGATTATAGCTCATTATCAGCAAATGGTTGACCGATTCGGCAATCTAGAACCTCAAAATGGTTTGTTATGAGATTAAAGCTTATTATCAGTGAACAATTGACCGATTCAGCGATCTAGTACCTTAGAATGGTTTGTTATGAGATTACAGCTCATTATCAATGAATGGTTGACCGATTTGTTGATGTAGAACCTCAAAATGACTTATTATGAGATTATAGCTCATTATCAGTGAGCCGTTGACCGATTCAGGGATGTGGAACCTTAGAATGGCTTGTTATGAGATTACAACTCATTATCAGTGAATGGTTGACCGATTCGGTGATCTAGAACCTTAGAATGGCTTGTTATAAGATTATAGCTCATTATTAGTGAATGGTTGACCGATTCAATGATGTGGAACCTTAGAATGACTTGTTACGAGATTGTAGCTCATTATCAATGAACGGTTGACCGATTCAGTGATGTGGAACCTCAGAATGGCCTGTTATGTGATTACAGCTCATTACCAATGAATGGTTGACCGATTTAGTGATCTAGAACCTCAGAACGGCTTGTTATGAGATTACAACTCATTATCAGTGAATGGTTGACTGATTCAATGATGTGAAACCTAAAAATAGCTTGTTATGAGATTACAGCTAATTAGCAGTGAATGGTTAACTGATTCGGCGATCTAGAACCTCAGAACAATTTTTTATGAGATTACAGCTCATTATCAGTGAACAGTTGACCGATTCGGTGATCTAGTACGTCAGAATGGCATGTTATGAGATTACAGCTCATTATCAGCAAATGGTTGACCGATTCAGCAATCTAGAACCTTAGAATGACCTGTTATGAGATTACAACTCATTATCAACAAATAGTTGACCAATTTGGTGATGTGGAAACTTAGAATGACTTGTTACGAGATTGCAGCTAATTATCAATGAACGGTTGACCGATTCGGTGATGTGGAACCTTAGAATGACTTGTTATGAGATTAAAGCTCATTATCAGCAAACAGTTGACCGATTCAATGATTTGGAACCTCAAAATGGCTTGGTATGAGATTACAACTCATTATCAATGAACGACTGACTGATTCGGTGATCTAGAACCTCTGAATGGCTTGTTATGAGATTATAGCTCATTATCAGCTAACGGTTGACCGATTCAGCGATGTGGAACCTCAAAATAGCTTGTTATGAGATTACAGCTCATTATCAGTGAATGATTGACTGATTCAATGATGTGGAACCTTAGAATGGCTTGTTATGAGATTACAGCTCATTATCAGTTAACGGTTGACTGATTCAGCAATCTAGAACCTCAGAATGGCTTATTATGAGATTACAGCTCATTATCAGTGAACGGTTGACCGATTTAGTGATGTGGAACCTTAGAATGGATTTTTATGAGATTACATCTCATTATCAATGAGCGGTTGGTCGATTTGGCGATGTGGAACCTCAAAATAGCTTTTTATGAGATTACAGCTCATTATCAATGAACGGTTGACCGATTCAGTGATCTAGAACCTTAGAATGGCTTGTTATGAGATTACAGCTCATTATCAATGAATGGTTGACCGATTTGGCGATGTGGAACATCAGAATAGCTTGTTATGAGATTATAACTCATTATCAGCAAACGATTGACCGATTCAGTGATCTAGAACCTTAGAATGGCTTGTTATGATATTACAGCTCATTATCAGCGAATGATTGACCGATTTTGATGATCTAGAACATCAAAATGGCTTGTTATGAGATTACAGCTCATTATCAGCAAATAGTTGACCGATTCAAAGATTTAGAACCTCAAAACGGCTTGTTATGAGATTACAACTCATTATTAGTGAACAATTTACAGATTCAATGATGTGGAACCTCAGAATGATTTGTTATGAGATTGCAGCTCATTATCAGTGAACGTTTGACTGATTCGGTGATCTAGAACCTTAGAATGGCTTGATATGAGATTATAGCTCATTATTAGCAAATGGTTGACAGATTTGGTGATGTGGAACCTTAGAATGACTTATTCTGAGATTACAACTCATTATCAATGAACGATTGACTAATTTGGCAATGTGAAACCTCAGAATGGCTTGTTATGAGATTATAGCTCATTATAAATGAACGGTTGACCGATTCAGAGATGTGGAACCTCAGAATGACTTGTTATTAGATTGTAGCTCATTATCAGCAAATGGTTGACCGATTCGGTGATGTGGAACCTCAGAATGGCTTGTTAAGAGATTACAACTCATTATCAGTGAACGGTTGACAGATTCAACGATCTAGAACCTCAGAATGGCTTGTTACAATATTACAGCTCATTATCAGTGAACGGTTGACCGATTCAGCGATGTGGAACCTCAGAATGACTTGTTACGAGATTGTAGCTCATTATCAATGAATAGTTGACCGATTCGGCGATGTGGAACCTTAGAACAGCTTGTTATGAGATTATAGCTCATTATCAATAAATGGTTGACCAATATGGTGATCTAGAACCTTAGAATGGCTTGTTATGAGATTATAGCTCATTATCAACGAACGGTTGACTGATTCAGTGATGTGGAACCTCAAAATAGCTTGTTATGAGATTATAGCTCATTATCAATGAATGGTTGATCGATTCAGTGATTTGGAACCTAAGAATGGCTTGTTATGAGATTAGAGCTCATTATCAGCGAATGGTTGACCAATTCGGTGATCTAGAACCTCAGAATGAATTATTATTAGATTACAGCTCATTATCAGTGAATGGTTGACTGATTCAGTGATCTAGAACCTCAGAATGACTTGTTATGAGATTACAGCTCATTATCAATAAATAGTTGACCGATTTGGCGATGTGGAACCTCAGAATGACTTGTTATGAGATTGCAGCTCATTATCAGTGAACGGTTGACAGATTCAGTGATGTGAAACCTCAGAATAGCTTGTTATGAGATTACAGCTCATTATCAGCGAATGGTTGACCAATTTGGCAATCTAGAGCCTCAGAATGGCTTGTTATGAGATTACAGCTCATTATCAGTGAATGGTTGACCGATTTGGTGATGTGGAACCTTAGAATGACTTATTATGAGATTATACCTCATTATCAAGGAATAGTTGACCAATTCAGCTTGTTATGAGATTACAGCTCATTATAAATGAATAGTTGACCATTTCGGAGATCTAGAACCTCTGAATGGCTTGTTATGAGATTACAACTCACTATCAGTGAACGGTTGACTGATTTGGCGATGTGGAACCTCAGAATAGCTTGTTACAACATTGTAGCTCATTACCAGTGAATGGTTGACTGATTTGGTGATCTAGAACCTTAGAATGGCTTGTTATGAGATTATAGTTCATTATCAGTGAACGGTTGACTGATTCGGCGATTTGGAACCCCAAAATAGCTTGTTATAAGATTACAACTCATTATCAGCGAACAGTAGATCTATTCAGTGAAGTGGAACCTTAGAATGGCTTGTTATGAGTTTATAACTCATTATCAGTGAATGGTTGACCGATTCAGTGATCTAGAACCTCAGAATTACTTGTTATGAGATTATAGCTCATTATCAGTGAACGGTTGACCGATTCAGTGATGTGGAACCTTAGAATGACTTGTTATGAGATTACAACTCATTATCAATGAACGATTGACTGATTCGGTGATGTGGAACCTCAGAATGGCTTGTTATGAGATTACAACTCATTATCAATGAATGGTTGACTGATTTGATAATGTGAAACCTTAGAATGACTTCTTATGAGATTGTAGCTCATTATCAGTGAATGGTTGACTAATTCAGCAATGTGGAACCTTAGAATGGCTTGTTATGAGATTATAGCTCATTATCAATGAACGGTTGACCGATTCAGTGATCTAGAACCTCAGAACAGCTTGTTATGAGATTATAGCTCATTATCAGCGAATGGTTGACCGATTCAGTGATGTGGAACCTTAGAATGACTTGTTACAAGATTGTAGCTTATTATTAGTGAATGATTGACTAATTTGGCAATGTGGAACCTTAGAACGACTTGTTATGAGATTACAGCTCATTATCAATGAAAGGTTGACCGATTTGGTGATCTAGAACCTCAAAATAGCTTGTTATGAGATTATAGCTCATTATCAGTGAATGGTTGACTGATTCGGTGATGTGGAACCTCAGAACAACTTGTTATGAGATTATAGCTCATTATCAGCAAATGGTTGACCGATTCGGTGCTCTAGAAACTCAAAATAGCTTATTATGAGATTACAACTCATTATCAGTGAATAGTTGATTGATTCAGCAATCTAGAACCTCAAAATGGCTTATTATGAGATTATAGCTCATTATCAATGAACGGTTAACTGATTTAGCGATCTAGAACCTTAGAACAACTTATTATGAGATTATAACTCATTATCAGTGAATGGTTGACCGATTCTGTGATGTGGAACCTCAGAATGACTTGTTACAAGATTATAGCTCATTATCAATGAATGGTTGACTGATTTGGCGATGTGGAACCTCAGAACAGCTTGTTATGAGATTATAGCTTATTATCAATGAACGGTTGACCGATTCGATGATCTAGAACCTCAAAATGGCTTGTTATCAGATTATAGCTCCTTATCAGTGAACTGTTGACCAATTTGGGGATGTGGAAACTCAAAACAACTTGTTACAAGAGTGTAACTCATTATCAGTGAATGGTTGACCGATTCGGTGATCTAGAACCTCAGAATGGCTTGTTATGATATTACAGTTCATTATCAGCAAAAGGTTGACTGATTCAGTGATATGGAACCTCATAATAGCTTGTTATGAGATTACAACTCATTATCAGTGAATGGTTGAATGATTTGGTGATGTGGAACCTTAGAACATCTTGTTATTAGATTACAACTCATTATCAGTGAATGGTTGACAGATTCGGGGATGTGGAACCTCAGAATAGCTTGTTATGAGATTATAGGTCATTATCAACGAACAGTTGACCGATTCAGCGATTTAGAACCTCAGAATGGCTTGTTATGAGATTACAATGAATAGTTGACCAATTGAGTGATCTAGAACCTTAGAATGGCTTATTATGAGATTACAGCTCATTATCAGTGAACGGTTGACCGATTCAGTGATGTAGAACCTCAAAATGGCTTGTTATGAGATTAGAACTCATTTTCAGTGAACGATTGACTGATTCAGTGATGTGGAACCTTAGAATGACTTGTTATGAGATTACAGCTCATTATCAATGAATGGTTGACTAATTTGGTGATGTGGAACCTCAGAACCACTTGTTATGAGATTACAGCTCATTATCAATGAACGTTTGACTGATTCGGTGATATAGAACCTTAAAATAGCTTGTTATGAGATTACAGCTCATTATCAGTGAATGGTTGACCAATTCAGCAATGTGGAACCTCAGAATAGCTTGTTACAAGATTATAGCTCATTATCAATGAACAGTTGACTGATTCGGCGATCTAGAAAATGACTTGTTATGAGATTACAACTCATTATTAATGAATGATTGACCGATTCGGTAATTTGGAACCTCAAAACAACTTGTTATGAGCTTACAGCTCATTATCAGCAAACAGTTGACCGATTCAGTGATGTGGAACCTCAAAATAGCTTGTTATGAGATTACAACTCATTATCAGCGAATGGTTGACTGATTTGGTGATCTAGAACCTCAAAATGTCTTGTTATGAGATTATAGCTCATTATTAGTGAATAGTTGACTGATTTAGCGATGTGGAACCTCAGAATGACTTGTTATGAGATTACAAGTGATTATAAATGAATGGTTGACTGATTTGGTGATGTGGAACCTCATAATGTCTTGTTATGAGATTACAGCTTATTATCAACAAATGGTTGACTGATTCAGTGATGTGGAACCTCAGAATGACTTGTTATGAGATTATAGCTCATTATCAGTGAATGGTTGATCGATTCAGTGATGTGGAACCTCAAAACAGCTTGTTATAAGATTACAACTCATTATCAATGAATGGTTGACCGATTCGGTGATCTAGAACCTCAGAACAGCTTGTTATGAGATTACAGCTCATTATCAGTGAACGGTTGACTGATTCAGCAATGTGGAACTTTAGAATGACTTGTTACGAGATTGTAGCTCATTATCAATGAATGGTTGACCGATTTGGCAATGTGGAACCTTAGAATGGCTTGTTATAAGATTACAGTTTAATATCAATAAATGGTTGACCGATTCGGTGATGTAGAACCTCAAAATGGCTTCTTATGAGATTACAACTCATTATCAGCGAACGGTTGATGAATTCGGCAATGTGGAACCTCAGAACAACTTTTTATGAGATTACAGCTCATTATCAGTGAATGGTTAACCGATTCGGTGATCTAGAACCTCATAATAGCTTGTTATGAGATCAAAGCTCATTATCAGTGAACATTTGATCGATTCAGTGATCTAGAACCTCAGAATGACTTGTTATGAGATTACAGCTCATTATCAGTGAACGGTTGATCGATTTAGTGATCTAGAATCTCAGAATAGCTTTTTATGAGATTATAACTCATTATCAGTGAATGGTTGATGGATTCGGCAATGTGGAACCTCAGAACAATTAGTTACGAGATTCTAGCTCATTATCAAAGAATAGTTGACCAATTTGGTGATGTAGAACCTCAAAATGGCTTGTTATGAGATTAAAACTCATTATCAATGAACAGTTGACCGATTTAGTGATCTAGAACCTCAGAATGGCTTGTTATGAGATTATAGCTCATTATTAGTGAATGGTTGACCGATTCAATGATGTGGAACCTCAGAACAGCTTGTTATGAGATTGTAGCTCATTATCAGTGAATGGTTGACAGATTTGGCAATCTAGAAATTTAGAATGACTTCTTATGAGATTATAGGTCATTATTAGTGAATGGTTGACCGATTCGGTGATGTGAAACCTCATAACAGCTTGTTATGAGATTACAGCTCATTATCACTGAACAGTTGACTGATTCGGTAATGTTGAACCTTAGAATGGCTTGTTATGAGATTATAACTCATTATCAGTGAACAGTTGACCAATTCGGTGATTTAGAACCTCAGAATGACTTGTTATGAGATTACAACTCATTATCAATGAATGGTTGACTGATTTGGCGATGTGGAACGACAGAATGGCTTGTTATGAGATTATAGCTCATTATCAATGAGTGGTTGACTGATTTGGTGATGTCGAACCTCAGAATGACTTGTTATGAGATTGTAGCTCAATATCAGTGAAGGGTTGACTGATTTGGTGATGTGGAACCTCAGAATGGCTTGTTATGAGATTGCAGCTCATGATTAGTGAATGGTTGATCGATTCGGCAATCTAGAACCTCAGAATGGCTTGTTATGAGATTACAACTCATTATCAGTGAACGGTTGACTGATTCGGCGATGTGGAAACTCAAAATGACTTGTTATGAGATTACAACTCATTATCAATGAACAGTTGACCGATTCGGCGATGTGGAACCTTAGAGCGGCTTGTTATGAGATTACAACTCATTATCAATCAGTAGTTGACCGATTTGGTGATGTGGAACCTTAGAAGGACTTGTTATGAGATTGCAGCTCATTATCAGTGAATGGTTGACCGATTCGGTGATGTGAAACCTCAGAATGACTTGTTATGAGATTATAGCTCATTATCAGTGAACGGTTGACCGATTTGGCAATCTAGTGAGAGGAACCTCCTTATAGCAATATGGTGAGAATGCATGAAATAACAGATTATAGAGCAATAGCAGAACTCAGAATAAATCTATTGATCGCGGGCCACTTCGTGGGGATAACCTCCTGTAGACATCCAGAAGTATTAATATTAATTTCCCTCCTATTCCTCTAACTATTTAATTCAAATCAATTAAATATTTTCATTTACCAATAGTTTAAACACTGTTCTAATGTATTTTATTTAAATACATTTACCTCCATAAAATCCCTTTTTTAATAAATTTATATTTATTAAAATCCTTCATTTTTCCTAATTCTTCCAAGCTGTGATTTATTCAAATCTAATTTGAATTAAATCTAAACCCTAGCTAGGAACCTATTAATCCTACCCTATTCCTACCCTACTCCCATCACCTCATATCCTAAGTATGTTTCCACATCTGACTGCCCTCTGATCATGCTTAAATGGGTGATTCCTAACCTTTTTAAAGTTAATGGGATGCACACCCACATGGGGAAATTATTTTCAAAGTGGGTACCCATTCTTATTAAATTCCTTTTACCACTTTGTCTCCCCTTGTTGAAATATTGAGCCACTCAATATTAATGTCATTTTTGACTTGAAATTTGGTCATATTTCAAAGGCATGTGCTTCCTATGTGGCTCTTATGTGGATGCCACATAGGTGCCACTTAATCCAAGCCTCTCCTTGTCTCTAAAAATCCTATAAATAGAGGCCTTCTCCTCTCATATTTTCATCTCTCAATTTGCATTGTTATCATGCTAGTGCTATCCTAGAAGTATCATTTTGCTTTCATCCTAATGTTCTTAGATGTTAATTTATATTTGCATTTGTTTAGATCATTTAGAAATCACATGCTAGGATCTTAATTTGGTAAATTGAATCATAGTTCTTCATAAGACTTTCATATCATCCTCATTCGCATTAGGATCATATTATCATCTTGAAGAGGATTTTGAGACTAGTTCTTCATAACTAGTTCTTGAATCTTTCTTCCTGTTTATAGTATTTATTGCATTTCTTGCATTGGGATCTATAGCAAATTGTGTGTTTGAGAGAGCACACCCACATGCAATCCAAATAAGCAAATCAAAATGAGTAGATTAGGGTGCAAATGTTATTTACTCATTTTTTGCTTAATATGATGTTATTTGGTGTCTTAGTTGTTAGTTTGATTCTCTTACATGCTTTTCTTTTCATGATATATGCTAACCCACTAATGTTTGCATGTTTGAGCTTGCTCCCAACAGATTGAAGGATTCCATATACTACATTCTGGCATGCCTGGTGGGACCCACGTCCCTAAAACTTCTTGCTTCTTGTCCAAAGTCATTCAGAACACAAATCAACGTCTCCGAGACACACAGAGGCATTTTCAGAAACACTGGTTTACCCTGAATCATCGTTCAGCGTCCACGCAAAATGACGTCTATGATATGAAATGGCGTCTCCGCCTGATACTTCTGTTTTAACTTGTTGTTGACCCCAATTTTCATTTTATCAAGTTTATTTGTGTTTCCTACTGTTTTTATATATTTGATCATTCTATTTTTTAGCAGAAGTTAATTTTACAAGCAGGCATAATGGTGAAATTTCATTAGGAACATTATTTCTTGATAAAATAAAGAAAAATAACAGTTCTTAAGGGTCAAATAGCATTCAAAATAGGTTTTTGGACAAGTTTGGAAGCTCACTAAAAAGGCCAAAATAACCTATTGTGTTGTGTTTTGTGTTTGCAGGCAAATCAGCATTTTCAAAAATGCTGGTTCATGAACCAGCGTCTGTGACATAGGAATCAGCGTCTGCACCTGGTATTAAAAATTTCTACATCTCCTCTATTTTTTGGTTATTTCACGCACTGTTATTTTTGAACCAGAAAGTAGAATCGGCGTCTGCGCCCTAAATCAGCGTCTGCGCTCTGTTAAAGTTTTGTTTTATATGTGATAACAACTTTTGAGTGGTTTGTGCTAACGCTTTTCGAAGATTGCTTTTTAAACTACTAATCAATTGTTTGTAGCACCGCTTGTCAAAGGATGCCAAATTGAAACTACTCACGTTGTCTTGCAGGTTGCCTTGCACCAAAATCGACCAAATGATCATGTTTGTAATATTTTTCTAGGCACTTAGATTTAATTAGGAAGATTCTTTTGATTAATCCTAAGTGAATGCTAGGGGATTATGCTCTCTTCCTTTTTCAGGAAGATCAGAAACCTGGACACATTTACTTGGTGTTAAACAAATAGATCTTTGGGAATGAATAACTTGTCTTGCATGTTTGGGGAGAAAATGATGTTGGATAGGAGATTATGCTCTTTTCCCCTTGTGGGAAAATCAGAAATCTAGACCCTTCTTGTCGCCAATCCCATTTTTCCAAGTTAATCCTTTAGTTGGGCCTGCCGGTTGAGGAAAAAATCTCCCGGGAATGACCCATGTGAGAACGAGGTGTAAGCCACACCACTCCAACTCATGTAAAACAAATTTACTCTTTGGGGCCAAAGCCTCAGGAGTCGGTTGGTATCTGAGCTTATACTCAGCTCTCATCTAACTTAAGTGCGGCCTCGCTGTCTCAATCACGTTTACATGACTACTTTTGTTAAGACGCTCTATGGGGCTATACGCCTGAATCGTGCTTGCACGGAAATAGAGGATACAATCGAACGGAGATCCATACTAAACACTCTAGGCTTAGAAGCTACTCGGAACACCCCCAAAAGGTGATAATACTTGTGCAAGGAAGATAGTAACTTCCCCAAGATCACTCATACATTCGTGCCACCCTAAATGTTTGGAACCGGATAATATGACATCGTGACTGGAGCCATTGCATGCTTGGTGATGGCCGTATTCTGATTATCTTTTGTGTGTGTGCCTAAGCTTATGAGCAAGTATTTTCATGCTATGCCAAATTCCTTAGGTAGATTTTTTGCTTGAAGTGTTTGAAGAAATTGACAAATCCAATACACAGATGAAATATCCAGTTTTCAAAATTTGTCACGTGCTTGTATCCTTCAAGGTTGCTTTGTCCCTTGTCAGATTGTTTTCAGACACATGCTTGTTATTTTCTGGTTTTGATTATGTTGAAAATGGTTCTTTCCATAGAACAATCCTCTTGAGAAATCAGAACACAATCAAGCTTTTTGCCAGATTTTCAAAAGACAAACATTTTTGGTCCTTCATGAGATATGTCCTAAAATATTCATCCAAGATCCAGATCTTCTTATAGGACATGACCGATTCCAAGAAACACAAAAAGGTGAAAACTCCGTTACCACCTGTGCAAAGAGAACAAAAGAACACAACCCAAGAGGCTACCAAATACCAACACATTGTCAGTTCTATCAAGCAAGAAATCCACAAACAAGAACTATTTGAGAAAGTGATCTACAACAACAAGGTTTCTCATTTCATGGGAAAATATCATTTGAACTCCTCTTTTGTTGCAATTGAACAATATGACTAGTCGGTTTACCACCACAAACACAAGTTCTTCCTCTTCTTAAGCTCACTTAGCTTGCATTTTAGGACATCCCTTAGGTTTCCATCTTTAGGAACACATCACACACTCATCAACCAAATCAGTCCTAATCAACTTAGCATCATCTTATTCATCATTCAAAAGCATCCCTGATCGCATCGCTCACATAGGTGTTGCATACCATTTTGAGTTGCTAAAACCTACATCTTAAATCAAACCCCATCCTTAATGTCCTTAAACTAAGCATTGTTTTAGGATAATCCCTTTTGTCTTTTGAAACCTCATCACCTTGATCAAAAGGTTGGTTTGCATTAACAAAGAATCTCATCTACCAAAGACCATAAGTCTGTCTTAGGTAGATAATCATACCCACTTGATCCTACACTAGGGAAAGCAACCCTTAATCCTTGCATACATCAAGCCATCCTTAATCCATAGAAGTGCATCCATCATCCTAAGCACATCCTAATCCTAGTATCATCATCCTTAGTTTCCTAGGTACATCCTCGCATACATCTTGCATCTCATATTCCTTTAGGATAATCATTTCATGCCACCTATCACACGAGCCACTAAGAAGAGGAAGAACATGGATCCTAATCTGGCCACTAGCTCATCTAATCCTACAACTGAGAACACCAACACCATGGTCACTTATGCACCTCAGCTCCATGATCAAGTTGAACATATCTGGGTAGACACTAATGAAATTCCCACTCTAAGTGCCATGGAAACTTTTATCAATCATCCAACGCTTGTCCACATGATAAATTCCATGAGTGGACGTGACAGCAAACAGGTACTCTTGGACATCCAACAACAAGGACTTCAAATTCCACCTTGGCTAATACCCACACTTGTTACATGACCTATGACACCTCCAGGGGAACATTCTTATCCTACCAGAAATGAAGTTTTTGATCCATTTCAGCGAGCCCTACAAGTGGGAACCCTCCTTGCACAAGTAGTGCATCCCTCCATTCCATCTCCCATTATACACACAACACCTACACCTACCATGGAAATCCCACCTCTTGATGCCAAATCAGCACCACAAACAATACCTCCCATCACTATGCAAACACCTCCAAAAACCACCATTGCTCCTCCTTCACAAATGATCCCAACATTCGTCACAAATTTTCCACCACCACCACCAGTTAGCACGCAACAAGCCTCCTTTCCATCTATTACTATTCAACCTATTCAAAGTGCTACAAATAGTTCACAACATCAAAGCACCCAAGTATCCATGCCTATTCCACCATTCTTCACCACAGGCATGCCACCTACCAACACATATAACCAACCCTTATTTCTGCAAGGTTTCCCTTTTCCCGCTCCACTAGCAACACAATCACAACAAATGCCAATGGTTCCACCTCAAAAATTATTCAACCCAAATCCTCCTATGTTGCAAGCATCCACAAATCCATTCGCCATACCCCAAATTCCCATACAACCTATCCAACAGCAGCAACCTATCCAACAACAACCTATCCAACAACAGCAACCTATCCAGCAACAACTTATCCAACAAAAACAACCTATCCAACATCAACCCATCCAACAGTAGCAAATCACTAACCCCTTCATATCCCAAGCACAACAATAGCCGATCAACCCCTTCGCAGCTACACATCATACTCCTCAAATCACTCAACAACCACAACCACAAACGCAGGGGGCAAATCCTTTTGTGACACAACCAATGCAACAGTTTGCTAGTGCTTTTATCCAACCCCTACAACAATAGAAAACTCATCCTACCGGTTACATAGCTATGTCATCTTCTGCTGCATCACAAACAATTCCCCCTCCTTAACAAGTTCTCACTGGGGGCATTCCTCCACAAGGCACCTACATAGGTGCACAACAAACTCATCCTGCATATCCTACGCCACAACAAATGCAAACATATTTCCAATAGCTGCAACAATCTTATCAAATGCCAACACCTCCTCCATTGCAGTATTCCACTCAACCCCAATTTCCACCACAGCAACCCGCATACAATGACCAGCAACCATTCTACCAAACACCATAATATCCCCCACAAAATCTCTCATATTCGCCATTTGATCCATATCATGCACAAAGCAATCCTACAATTACAATCAACAATCCTCCCCCGCAAACCAATCCTGAATGGGAGGAAACGAAGAATGCTCTCAAAGAGCTAAAAGCTGGGACAGAAGCCAAAACATTCAAGTTTGAAGAAGTATGTCCATATCCATTTGACAGATCCATCACTGCTATACCCTTCCCCAAACACTTTGAGACCCCAAAATTTGATAAATATCAGGGGAAGGGTGATCCTGTGAGTCATGTAAAATAATTCTACATGGCCTGCCAAGAAGTGGCCTACAGTGATAATTTTCTCATGAGACTATTTCCCAAAAGCTTGGGAGGCACCACCCTTGAGTGGTTCTACAAAATTCCTTATGGCACAGTCTCCACCTTCGTAGAGCTATCCGAAAAGTTTGTAGCCCAATATGCGCATAATGTTGAAAATGAACTCTCACTCCTTGACCTATGCAATTCCAAAAAAAAGGGAGGAGAAAGCTTGGCTGATTATCTTCAACGCTGGCAAGGGCTTACCACAAGGTTGTCATACCAACCCCCAGAACAACATCTTATCAAGATTTTCATTAACAAACTTCATCCTAAACTTGCTTATCACATGCGTATGAATTGTATACAAACTTATCATGATATCAGGATCAAAGGTATGGACCTTGAATGAGGCCTCGTTGAAGAGGGTACAATTAAACATTACAAAGAATCTCAGCCCGATAAACATAACAACGACCGATCACGATATTGGAACAAAAAAAAAATGTGGTCACAGATGGGGCCACTGACACTAAACATGTCCAGGTTGTGGTAGCAAGTCCTAATGTGCCAACTCAAACTTATCAACAAACACCAGTAATGTATTCACAACCTCCTCCCATGTATCAACAACCAGCTTCCATGTATCCTCAACAATCATATCAGCAAAACATGCACCCTCAAGGTGTGCCCATATACCCTCCTCCAGGAACAACCCATCAACACAACTATCAAGGTCCCATGAACCATACAAATGCTATCTCAGTCCCTCATAGACAACAAAGATCTCGTGCTTCAAATGCGCCACAACACACATTTACCCCTCTAGGTGAACCCATGGATGTCATTTTCTGCAAGCTGGTCCAAGTAAACCAAGTCATATATCCTAAAATGTAGTTGTTTTATGACTCAACTCCTAAGCCTACCTGGTACAAAGACAACGAGTACTATGAATACCATCATGTCAAGGGACATACCACTCTCAAATGCATGAAATTGAAACATTATATCCAAGATCTCATTGATCATAAGGAAATTGAAGTGGATTCCCCAGCTCAATCATCGCCAAATGCAAGCCTAAAAATTTATCATAATGCATTCCCTAAACACACTTCCGGTACAGGTCCAGGAAATCCTATTCCATCCTCTAACCAAGGAAAGGGTAAACAAGCAGAAAATGTCAATCAAAAAGATTATACCAATGCTTATATCAATTACGATAATCTCATCGGCTGCATATCCCAAGTTCAGTCCTCTGTCAATGTCATTCATGTCAAGGGTGTTGATAATCAATGCGCAATCACTACTCACAGAGGAAGGATAACAGTTGCAGGTGTCGGTCCTACCCCATCTGTTGGGACCCAATATAACATTTTGGAATACCTCAGGAATACTCCAGCCCAAATTTCCATTCTAGATCTTCTCCGCACATCACCCGCCTACCAAGAAATTCTCAATAAGGCCTTACATGATTCCCATGTTCCTAGCGACATCAACCTCACTGAGTTTCAAAACCTTGTCAGACACCTATCTACATCCTGTGGGGTCTCATTTAGACTAGCAGACATCCCCTCCGATGAAATCGATCACAATCTCCCACTCTGTATTGCTGTCATGGTTAAAAAATTTTCCATCGAACGAGTCATGATAGATAATGGATCGGCCCTAAATTTGTGTACTTAAAAATTCATAAAATAGTTGGGATGCACTGAGGCAGATATCACAAATGAGGTCATCACAATAAAAGCATATGACAACCTAGAGCATACTTCTGAAGGCACTATTATCTTACCCATTCAAGTGGGTCCGGTTATCCAAGAAACATTATGTCATGTTTTTGATCTTGACCTTCCCTACAACATCCTCCTCAGATGACCATGGATCCATTCTATACAAGCCATTCCATCCACCTACCATCAGTGCATTAAATTTCCATATAAGGGCACTGAGATTACCATCTGCACTGATCCCAAGCCTTTCGCATACTGCAATGCGTTAGAGACATCTTTTCCACATTCCACTCATTTCCCTGGGATTGATATTGGCTCTTCTGTCGCCAGCTTATCTCAAATCCATTCAGATCCAGAGACAATTCTCTCCTCCACCTTGTCCACAGTCAAGATCAATAACAACGGATGTGGTGAATACACTTTATCTAATGCCTTCACAGTTGGAGCATTGCCTGTTGATCCCCACACTCAAGGCCGCCAGCCTAATTCAAGAAAAACAGAATCAGAAACAACCAGGACACTCCAATTTATTCCTACCACTTTTGTGTCACAAGGTATTTCAGTTGGCCAAGAAATGGAACCAAACATCAATCAATGGATATACAAGGATCCATCATCCCAAGACACAAGTCGGCTCAATTACTTCAAGGACAAGTATCCCACGACACACAAAATGGTGACAGAAAAATGGAACTATCAAGGAGGTGGCCTTGGTCACGAAGAACAAGGGATGAAAGATCCCATTGTGCCAACCCAACTCAAAAAAACCTGGGTCTTGGTATGGGCTCTGACACAACTAGGGGCACCAATGAGTTCATCAATTACTCTTCTTGTCAACCCCTGGGTGAAATCATTGAAATTGAAGATATTTCGAAAGAGAAAATTGTGAAAGCTTATGACGATATTGACGATGACACCTTCCTAGGCAATTCTATCCTACAACAACTATCCATCCTTTTCATCGACCTCCCCCTCCGCCATCCTGAACTCATAGACTGGGACCAACCAAGTATCATACACATTGACGAGTTCCAAAGTGAGGACATGCTTCTAAGTTTTATGGGAGCAATCGAGAAAAGTAGTAACCAAAGGCAACATTCAGCATATGTCTACAAATTAGACCCAAAGGCATACTTTGGGGAAGGGGAGAACTTTAGCCGCAAAAATGATATAGAAAATAAAAATAAAAAAGAGAAAAATCAATCTTCTAGTGAAAACCCCTCTGGGGCACTATTTGATCATAAAAAAGTAAAAACAAAGGGCGTATCCCCTGGTGAAAACCTCTCTAAGGTGCCAGAGGATGAAGATTCTCCTCTTCCTCTTATCCAAGATTATAGGCCTGAGCAGTCATCAATTCTCATCGAAGAAACAAAACCTGTTAATCTGGGTACCACAGAAAATCCTGCCATCACTTA